>JABTTQ020000415.1:600000-822026 GCA_016081115.2 Rehmannia glutinosa
ACTTTTATCACATGATCCCATGTTTCACAATTATTTCTTACATGTTTCATTTATGTTTCTTACATGTTTCAACTGATTACATCATCATTAAGATTTACATAACAACAATTCTCTAAAATCATTAGGAATTGGAGGTAGAAACTCAATGTCGTTGTCATCGTCATCACCATTTTGCAGCTTCATTTTAGCATGATTGTGAAGCAGATGACTGAGCCTTGCTTGTTCATTCTCTATCTCAAATGCTTCGACGCCAATAGCCTTCCCACCAATAAAGTTCTCGGCATAACAAGCAACAAAAAGTCCCACATTCACAACAAAAGAAATAAAAAAGATACACAAATCATATAGATAACACAACAAATCAAAAATAATAAAAAAATAATAATTAAATGGAAAATACATAAAAGAACAAAAGAAACATGTTAAAACAACTTCAAAACAACATCGAAACAAACGAAAAACTTCAAATCACAAAATAATAAAAGAACACGGAAAAATCATGCATCGCAACACATCTTGAAATAAACCACGCAAATCCGCTTTGTAAAACCATACACATCTTTGAAACCCCACCCACCTCAAAGATCTCTATAACCACCGCCGGGCGTGGCGGAGAATCGCGCGATCGATTCCGATAAGCACAAAATCCTATCATATCTGAAACGTACATAGTTTGCCATTGTGACATTTTTACAAAATTTATTTGCCAATTTATCCCCTTTTACCTTATTGTCCACACAACTATATTGCATATTTTCACAAATTTAACCTCAAATTGTGGGAAATTAGTTACCCCATTTTTCTCGCTTAATAATTAGCCGCATCCACGCGTCAAACCCTAATTTCCCACCAAAGAACATCATACACCACCTCCAATGTCTTCTTCTGAGTGTTACCGAAAAAGCCCACATCGCTCGTGTCTCTATTTCCTGCTAATGCAAGGCACGCGATCGTCGAATTAACGACAACAAGTATCCCAGAGGGATCCAAATCGACTTTCAAATTCCCGCCGAAGGTGAACGAAATGGTCGGAATGGTAATATTCGTGTATTTGCTGAAATCATAGCAAGTATCCAGTAAGGAATATGCCGGCGCACTCGGGTACTCTTTCATCAGCTGCTGAAACGCGACGCTCATCGCGGTGTACGCCGCCGGCGGGAGGCGGGTTATCACCGTGCCGGAGTCAATAATGGTGCCGGCGGTTTGAAAAACCGATTGGCCTATGGATAATTGCCGCCCGCCCACGGATATATAGATAATGTCGATGAAGTAGAAAGATGTGCCCTGTGAGCTGATCAAACAACCTGATTCTCAACTCGCAGGGCTTGTGCTGGACATGTTCTGCACCAAATTCATCGAAGTTGCCGCTGGGGTAAAAAACCTGATAAGAAAAGTAAAGGGGTGGGTATATTTGGGAAGTTTAGGACCGGATGGGATAGATTAGTGATAGGGTGGTATTTTTGTCTTTTTTTCAAAAATCAGGGTATTTGTGGTATTTCCTCAAGTTGTTTTTTGCTGAAGGGCGCACGGGCCGTGCGCATACGCACGACCGGCCCGTGCGTCACCCAAACGTCTGAATTTGCTTATGGGGTCTTCATAAGAGTTGTAGCCCCCTCTCTTAGATTTCCGTAACCACTTGAATCAGCTCAATATCAATTTTGTAGAGAGAGTTATGGTCAAAATACTAAACCCTGGTTTGGACATTCCTTGAGATAAATCCCTTCGTTATTTGATCATCCATGCTTTTTTTGACACACGAATCATTACTATGACTCTAGACTCAATATAATTGGCTTCCAATTAGGTGTAATCGCTCGATTCTTGATGCTTCTAGGTCGCAATGCTCGTATTTGTCACAAAATCACTCCAAATATCGTTAAATTCCTACAAAACGAGCAAAGCGTAATACCTTTTCCACAAAGAGCGAATATATACCATTTCATATGAGTTATTGCATGTTTATAAACAATTATAGCCATAAATATGCCCTAAAATACATGCAAAACTCACACTAAACAGCTTTGAAGCTCTATCAAATTCATGCTTCTGAAGTTGGAGTCCATTCAAGACCTGTAATAAGGTTGTGATTGGTAGTACTTTCATTCCATCCATTTTTATTTTATGAATGAATAGTGGTGAAATATTTTTTAAAAGTGAAAGTTGGATATGTAAAGACAAAGTGATGATTATGTTGATGTGATAGAGAATGTTTTAGAGATGTTGATTATTTGTGAAATTTTTTGTGGAAATAATATTGTAAAATATAATATAAGAAAATTGAACAAAAATAAAAAAATTTGATCCAAGAATAGGCAATATGGATCTCATTTTATACCTTTTGTTAACAAAATTAAGAGAAAAATAATAAAAATAGTGATAACTTAAAGAAATTATCGGAATTCTTTATATAAATAGGGATATGAAAGAGAAATAAATAGTATAATTGGGTATTGGGAAATGTGAAAGAGAAAGAGAAAAATGAGTTAATTTTTTAGAGAAATAAGATTTTCTTTGAAAAATTTTCATTTTTTGTTTACAAACAATCACACATCCTAAAAATTTTTCTCTCCAAAAGTGAAAATTTGGAAATTATAACAACATTCTTAATTTAATGTAAATATATTCTAATTAAAAAAAATCAATGCAAATATGTAAGGGAGTACAGTATATGGATCAATGGATGCACGGTATATGAGTAACATTATCGAATAAATATATATAGTTGAATATGGGTTATATAACATTCCTATTGACAAGTGATTTATTTATTGTTGTTAGAGTAGTTAAATATTAAATGACTCGTCTCTCTTAATTTTCAAAGTTTAAACTTTTAGATGAGGTGGTCGTTCAATATGGTAATAGAATCATGCCAAACGAGGGGTCCTAAATTCAAATCTCGTCGCCACTCCTAAAAATGTCACGTGCAAGGCTTCAAAAACAACCGCCTACACGGGGGGGAGGGGGCGCTAAATTTTGAGTAAATCTCATGTAAGACCGCCATATGAATTTTAAATTCATGAGACGGACCCAATCCATTTTACAAATCAAAACAAGTAAAATCTAAATTCAAATGGGTTAGCTAAAGTTATTTTAGGATCCGTCTCACAAAATAAATCCTTCTGACCGTCTTATATGAGTTTTTGTCTATGCTTTTAGATGAGATGACCATTCAATATGATATCAGAACCAAGTCAACAAAGAGGCCCTCAGTTCAAACATCACCATCAGTCATTCAATATGGTATCATAGTCAGGCCAAAGAAAATATCATAAGTTCAAACATCAACACCAGTCATTTAATATGGTATTAAAGTCACAATAGGTCCTGAGTTCAACCATTCAATATGGTATCTGAGTCACACCAAAGAAGAGGTCGTGAGTTAAAACGTCAACATCGGCCACTCAATATGGTATCTGAGGCAAGCCAAACAAGAGGTTCTGAGTTTAAATACCAATGCGAGCCATTCAATATAATATCATAGTTAGGCCTAACAAGAGGTCCTGAGTTTAAACATCATCGCCACACATAAAACTATTCCATGTGGAGGGTTCTATAAATAGCCGGTTACACGTGAGTGGGCGTGTTAAAGTCATTAAATATTAAATGACTCAACTCTTTAAGAGTTAAGCTTTTAAATGAGGCGGTCATTCAATAATTTCAATGGAAACAATAATGTATTAATTTATTTTATGGATCATACAGATTTTGCCTCATAGTACACCGACTGATGCATCATAATTTGTAAAAGACCTAGTGTTTGCGAAAGGTTAACATGAATCATGGACCAAAGTTTCTTAAAAATGAGCTATATTTTTCTAGTACAATTCTAGGAAGAGAAGGGAGCTAGGTGGAAATCGAACTCATGCACATGCTTGAGTTTGATTTCCACTCTACCACTAAACTATCAAACAATTCCTCTATAATATTTATGTTAAGTTCATAGAGGCCTAATAGCTAATTCTACGAGGTCCAATACACCCACGAAGCTCTAAATGGTCTACTTACCATGCCACATAGGATCTCTCTCTGATTTTGGGTATAAATATATCCAATTTTCACCTTTTTTAGTTATGCAGTTAATAAATAGATATTCATTTTCTCTCCACTATACAATGATTTTGTTAGAATAGAGGTAATCATCTGCTTGGAAAAAAAAAGCAGAATAACAGGACAAAATTGTAAAGCTGAGACTAATATTGGATGTTATCTACGCAAGACGAAATTGTTCCGTACACAAGTGTTTAACGGTTCTTGCAATCGCCCTTAAAATATATGGCTTTCTGGTTTACTATAGCATCACTTGCAAATAAAAAAACCACAACGAACTATGAGTTTTAGATATTTCAAGATTGAGAAGGGAGGAGACAACAAGATGCAAAAAATTCTTATTGAATGGTTTGTTTTTTCATTCTGCTTTGGCTTTCTTTTTATAGACATTGAAGGATTGTGTTAGACAAACATAACCCTCTGGAATCTAGTTGCCTGAACAAACACCTCATGTTAAACTAGCAGGTGCCAGTCCAAAAGGCGTGATTTTGGCCCGAACGGACATACCTGCCAAAAATATGAATTCAGGACTGCTCATGCTGAAGAGTTGCGTCTGTAGCTTTTGAAAATAGCAGCTGACCTACAGACATGTTCCAAACAGATCAGATTTTCGGATTTTGAATTTTCTGGATTTTTGGACCAAAAATAAAATTAATTTAAAATATTGTTTTTGTCCAAAAACATATGTTTATAGACCCAAGTCTAAGCCCACGACCCGAGCCGGCAGCATGCGCGTGTGGGTCGAACATACAACCACGTAGGGAGAAGCCAAGAACTTCTGGTGCCCAAGGGTCCAAACCCAATATCCAAATGTGAGCTAATTAAAGTGAGCTATTTTTAGCTCCCACACCTATGTGGGATTGTGTCTATTTCATCTACCATATTTTCTAATTTTCAATCGCATTTTGCATTTTCAATGGCGTACTTTGTGTATTTATTTCTCATTCACCCGAAATTGGTTTTGAAAAATATCAAATGTTAATTTCATCTACACACAATGTACATTAATATTATTTAATTTATTCTCATTTTGCATTAATGGAACCAGCTAAATATTTGGTCAAATATATATCAAAACCCATATTAACAAAACCAAATTCCAATAGATTTGAGCGTCCGAGAGGTATCCCCGTACTAATCTCAAGTATCCTTAATTGTTTGTTTGTGTTGCGGACATCGTTTTATCTATTAAACACTTCTTCTAAAAAAGAACCACACGGAGTAGATCCAAGGTGCTTTTACCAAGACCATATCACTAGAGCTGCCAATTTCGGCACCACTCGATGGGCCGGCCCGATCAACCCGCTATTTTTTCCCGACTGAGTTATGATTTTGAGGAAATTACACAGAATACCCTGATTTTTTTTTAAAAAAAAGACAAAAATACCCACCTATCACAAATCTACCCAACCTGGTCCTGGACTTCACAAATATACCCATCTTGTTACTTTTCTTTTCAATTTTTTACCCTCCTCTAGTTTCTTACGTTTCCATAGCTAGGTTAAAGTAGTTTCTTACTGATTTTTGGAGCTCGCACATGGCGGGAAGAAATAGAATCCAGGTTCTCAAATTGACTGTGTTCAGAATCGCCCCTGCCATGGGAACAGCAAAATGGAGCTCGCACTTGGCGGGAACATTTGGGGCCAACACTGAAACGACGTCGTTCTTTTTTATGCCGAGGGAGACAATTGACGGCGAGAGTTTCGAGATAACGGGGGTGCGGGTTTCGGACCATGTACGGGTCGTTTCGTTGTACAAATCGAAAGGTAATCTCCGTAAACCAGAGCAACTCTTTCTAAGAAATCTGGTGGAGTTAGTGGGCATGAATTTGGAGGTGATTTTGGTTGGAGTTTATTTGTGGTTTCAGTTTCGTGTGAGAGAGATGAATTATTGGGAGAGTTATTGGTGAGGGAGAGTGATAATGATGAAGCTTGGATGAGACTGGTTTTGGAAGATGATAAGATTGAGGTTGGGAGAGTTATTGGTGAGGGACAGTGATAATGATGAAGCTTGGATGAAACTAGTTTTGGAAGAGGATAAGATTGGACGCCATGGTTTCTGCCATGGTAATGCAATGATGAACCCAATTTTATGTGTTCTATTATTATTTTGTGATTTAAAGTTTTTCGTTTGTTTCGATGTTGTTTCGAAGTTGTTTCTTTTATGTTTCTTTTGTTCTTTTATGTATTTTCCATATATTTGTTATTTTTTACTGTTTTTGATTTGTTGTGTTATCTAACTGAATGTGTATCTTTTTTTATTTCTTTTGTAGTGAATGTGGGATTTTTTGTTGCTTGTTATGCCGAGCACTTTATTGGTGGGAAAACTATGTACGTCGAAACGTTTGAGATAGAGAATGAACAAGCAAGACTCAGTAATCTGCTTCACAATCATGCTAAGTTGAAGCTGCAAAATGGTGATGACGATGACAACGACATTGAGTTTCTACCTCCACTTCCAAATGATTTTAGAGAATTGTTGTTACGTAAATTTTAATGATGGTGTAATCAGTTGAAACATGTAAGAAACATAAATGAAACATGTAAGAAACAATTGTGAAACATGGGATCATGTGATAAAAGTTTATAGTAAATTGCTTTTAAATTTAAAGAAATAGTGTAGTTTTTCCCATATACTCTTCAGTTTTTTTTTGTCATCCTTGTAAATGTTGATCTTGCTTCATTTCGATGTCTGCATGCCTAATCTTTAACTAAAGATCTCACGTATTTCTAGCAAAGTTGTTACTAGTAGGTATTTTCCCGCTGATTGATGCATTCAATAATTCTACGATGTTGGAAGTCAATACAAAGTATTTTTTGGTCTGATAGTGGAGTCGTGTCCATTTCTCGTAGCCAATGATGGACAACTAAGCTCAAATTTTCTAAATTGAATTTGTTGTTCCAAGATTTCGTTTAGGGTGTTGAATGTGCGATCCATTGGAATCGAGATTCTTGTTATTTCAAAGTTGGTATACTCTCTATTTTCTTCCCATTGTCCATTGTGGCATACCACAACTGAGATTTTCTCTATCCGACTGTGGAATTCAATGAAAAGTTGGCTAAGTGAAACATATAAGAAACATAAATGAAACAGGCATGAAACAAAGAAACAACAAACATGTTTGAAACAACAAAGAAACAAAAAAGAAATCAACGCAAAAAATCAGCGGAAAATGGGTATTTTTGTCAAAAAACAGCGAAAATGGGTATTTTTGTCAAAATTCAGCGGAAAATGATATTTTTGTCCAAAATCAGCGGAAAATGGACATTGTATAGGGAATGTGTATGGAAAATGGGGTATTCATGTCTTTTTCTCTATGATTTTTAGGTCCGAAAAACCTGCCCAGTAGGCCCGATTTTTACTGTGTCATTTCATGGGTTGGGGCTGGACTGGGTTCCAAAATTAGCTGCCTGGCTATTGTTTGGCCCAGCCCCGCCCAATTTTTACTCTTGTCCGGATGGCCGGCCCGACCTACATTTTGACAGCTCTGTATATCATTGAACAACACGACGCCGTTTGCTTTTCCCTGAACAGAACAAAATGGGTGTCAATTTGTTGTGGGTTCTTTAGAGTCATTCTCTCACTGCAACACTTTTGAGCTACTGACAGAATCTCCAGCTCTTTGAAATCGACTTCTGCTGACCAACTCATTAGCCCCTACGACCGCTAACTTTTATTGGACGGCCTACTTGCTAAATATTACATTATAATTCCATTAACAGCAACTTTGGAAAGTACGTATAATACAAAATATTTGCTTTATTTTATATTTTGATACCTTATCTTCATCGTAAAATATTTTCCAAGTGTTTTGTTACATATCTAAAGTAAATAATTTTTGGAGAATTGTAATGACACTGAAACCATTAGAGGATGTTTTGCAGAGTTTTTTAACTTCTTGAAAATCTTATAGAAAATTTGAGAGTTATAAGTTTATAACATGCTTTGATAATGTTGGAAAATATTACATGGTTACAACGGGAAAAACCTTCAATATGACTTACAAAACAGAAACATAAAATTATAAGAAATATAAAACCTAACTATTACAAGTCTT
Organism: Rehmannia glutinosa; assembly: GCA_016081115.2. NCBI lineage: Eukaryota > Viridiplantae > Streptophyta > Magnoliopsida > Lamiales > Orobanchaceae > Rehmannia > Rehmannia glutinosa. Next base: position 608,105 of record JABTTQ020000415.1, read on the forward strand.
GAATGGAATCCAACTCCGTAAGCATTTAATCGAATGTAACTTGAAAAACAAAAGCCGAAGTCGAGTAGAACTCATCATCCGCAAGACAAATACGCCCCGGCTAGTGCTCACGGTTTGACGTAATGTCCCCAAAGATAAAACGATTTTACCTCCTCTTTTTGTGCACAGAGAGCACCACCGACACAAAGGCACCTTTCGAACTCGAAGGAGCGAGAACTGGCTGCTGGACACGAGTGCAGATGGAGTGTTCTTGAAAATGTTCTTCGAAAAGTTACGACACTTTTACCGACACTTGAAGAATATGCAGAGATATGCGATTTTTACAGTATATCGACTTCATCTCTTCCTTCTAACCCCCTCAAAGCAACAAAACGCCTAAAACTTATATAGGCCATCATTTCCAACACATGAAGGGAATTAAAGATAAAGAGAGTGGGCATTAAACCACATGTAACTCCCATGAGTTACAAACCTCTATTATGACCACCACTTGAGGAGTTACAAACTCAAAGCTACGTGAACCCTAGACACCTCCAATGTCAGATTCATAGACACACCTAACCTGCATAACACCTACATTGTGCAGATTCATCAAAGCCCAACAGCATTCTTGAATTTGGGTCAAGCCCATTTCAAGTTACAAAACTAACTAAACCTGAACCCGAGCCCAAAGGGTCGGTTCGGTCCAAGGCCCATTTGTGATCATACATTTGTGTTGTAGTATATCCAACCAATAACACCTTCTAGTATTTATACTAGGATAAACTATGCCCATTCGCGTGGCCAAATTCGTGTATTAATTTCTCACTCATCACCGAAATTCGATTTTGAGAACTAAAAAATACTACGAACATCTACTCGAAAAGTAGATTTACAATTTACAATCCAATTCCTCCATAATTAAATTCTTAGCCACCGAAAATTTGGTCAAAGTCGGGTCGACGCCCACTTTCTCAAAACCAAATTTCCAACAGATAAATCCTTTGGAGTATTTCTTATACTCCATCCGTCCCAAATATATAGTCCAATTTGAATTTTCACAAAGATTAAGAAAAGTATTGGAAACTATAAATATGCTATACGTTTACTTGATTTGCCCTTATTTAATGAATAATGTATATTATAAAATGCATATTAAAGGAATAGTAATTATTACGAGCTCATCACCTCTTTAAAGAAACACAAAAAAATAAACTAATTTGTTTTTGAAATTATGAAAATTCATTTGTTTCTAATAAACAATTAAAAACAAATGAATTTTCATATTTTCAAAAATAAACCACAAAACTTATAGCTCAAGTAGCATCAATTACCTTTTGTAAGGGTATTTAAAAAAGTCCGAACTCCAACCACTGGGGCTTATTAAAAATAATTATTTAAACTATAAAAATGCTATTACAGAAACATTTTATAAGCTTTTTGAGTTAATTGTTTCTTCTTTTGGCATATATTAAATTTAGAAACTTTCTAATAATCATTTATAATATTAAATTAAGAACAATTTTATTTTAAACATGTACAGTTTGAAATTTAATTTTAAATAAATATTGGCATCTCATAAACAAATATTATAGAATGTAAAACAGCCTCATTTTGTTATCCAAGAACCATCTATGTTTTACTTCTTTATGCTGCTAAAAACCGGGAAGCTCACTTCAAGTTAACGTAATCCGAGTAAATGTATCTAACTTTATTCTAAGGTTTATTCATAGTGTAGGGAACTAACTCGCAACATGCAAACAAAGTTAGAAGGGCCTCATATACTTGCGTCAGCAGAGTAGACGAGTATAGATGAATAATTCAGAGCGCAAGGGAATTAAGCAATTACATTGTACTTAACGAATAATAATTAGAATGTGTTATACATGTGACTGTGGACCGCGTGAGCCTAATATAATGAGTTGGACATCATCGACCCTATTTTGATGACTTGGCCCAGTTAACCATTTTGATGTGCTAACAATTAATTAAATTGAATTAAATAAATAATTAAGTATTTAAAAGAGAAAATACGATTTTACCCTCAGAACTTTTATTACATGCGTTTGTTCTCATAGTGAGATATATGGACGAACTTATAAGCTCATTAAGTGTTTTATAGATGATTTAAAGTTTATAATTATTTAAATATTTGATAAATTCTTTTTTAAAGTGACTTATAAGTTTTATGATAAAATGTTTGAATTTTATAATAAGCTCTTTTGTAACAAAGTAAGGTGTTCCTTACTTATTTGAAGATCTTAACAAACTGCATTGAACTTAACCATATTAATAATTAAAATTATCATTAATAATAAGTAATATATTCTTATTTTATCCAAATGCTTTAGAATTTATTCAATGAAATACGATACAATATCTTAAGACTAAAAATATGGTTGGAAATATAGGAAATATATTGGGCCTTGCTTCGTTCTTCAGGTCACCGAGCATCGCAGTTCGATTCAGCCCATACATTTACATGTTATTTGGGCTGCGTTTAATGGCCCCATTAGCTTTTCTCTCTCCATAAATACTGATAACTAAGGGTGGAAATATGCCAGACTGGGTCAGATTGCTTCGAACGGCCTAAGGCTGATGTACGTTATTTAGGCCTAAGTCTGACCTATTAAATAGAATAGGCTTTTTTTACGCCAATCCTGATTTGTTTAAAAAATAAGTCTGGCCTGAGCATATTAAAAATCTATAAAACCATATATTTTATTTTAAAATATATTTTATCTATTATAATAATTTAATAATTATATAAAAAGAGTAATATTAATAAAATAAATAAAATATATTATACTTTTATATTTACAGGCCATAAATATGTCAGCCTATTAGGCTTGAAAAACTATTTTCAAATTCTAGGTCTGGTCTATTAAATAAATAGGCTTACTAAAAGGCATTTGTCTAGCCTATTTATTACATATGTCATGATAGGCCAGACCAAAAGTAGGTCAGGCCGTAAACCCCTATCGAGTAGCCTGGCCGATTTTCATCGCTACTTATAACTCATAATTATCAGCTTGTTATTATTATTATTTTTATTATTTTGAATCAAATCAGTTTTTTTTTTCTTTTTGTCAAACAATAGACTTTTATTAATAAAACTCAACCAAACTTTCAACAATACAACGAAGCCAACTAGCTCAGTACCATATTGACTACACAAAAAGCTAAATGGAGAATTAGCTAAATCAATTCAAATCCATAAAAACATTCAATGCTCTCAAGACAAAAAATTACAAATCAGCTTGTTATTTGATGGCAATAGGACAGATCCAAAGTAGGATCTTAATGAATCAACCCCTTTCCATGTAGGTCAAGACCCAACAAAATAAGTTTGGAATAGGAACGAGTTTAATTTTTTAAACCCTGCCATTCGAATATGGGAATGATAATGGGAGTGTTTGCAAAAAATTTGTTGCCTTTAGAAGAAGTAGTTCATTGTAATAGAAGTAAAAGTAGTTGAGTATTAGAAGTTGGCAATGTTTGCAAATAGAATTAGAGGTAATCATGGTGCGGTTTGGGCGGTTTTTTTAATATTTTCAAATCGAATTGCTAAGTACGGTTCGACCAAGAGTTTGATTTTTGCGGTTTTTTAGAATAAAACAAACATGCGGTTTTCAATGGTTTCGGGCGGTTTTGCGGTTTTAACGTATTGTACGTGAATATTATATGGAACAATCAAAATGAGTAAAAAAAACTTATCAATTCGATAACTAAAAAGTTAATGATATGTTGTCTAAATTGAATATTATAACAACTTCAATAACATATAATAGTTGAATCTAATAAATATAGAGAGTGTTTGCAATCACTAAAAAAAGTATTTCTTATATTTTTGCTTAAAAAATCACTTTTTAGTGTTTGCAAGTGTCAACTTCTGCTTCATTTAATCATAATCTAAAAGCATGGAGAGGGGTGTTTTAGATTTGTGCTTATACTCATAGTTTGATTTTTATAAACAAATAAGCACCTCTACAACTTTTTCACTTAACTCAACTTCTGATTCTCAATTTTTTATTTTGTTTTCAAACTCTATCAACTTCTGATTCTCAACTACTCATACTTTTGCTACAATAAATTTTTGCAAACTCTCCCATAACTTCAATATTTCAATCTCCATGTCACAAATTTTCCAAAATAAATCTCATTATACAATTTACATCCATAACAAGAAATGAAGGCTTTGATGTATTAAATTATTAAGTAAATTGACTAATATACCCATAATAAACCAATGGAAATAAATAAATATGACAATTCATTATTATACACAAATATACTATAGATTGAGAGAAATGTAATAATATATATCGAATATTTATACATATATGTAGTATTCTACTTGCGGTGTGGTCGGTGCGGTTTGAGGCTTGGAATTGTAATTGCACCATCTTTTGCGGTGCGGTCTCGATTAAAAATATTAATCGCGGTTTTTCCGATAAATAAGCAATTGCGGTGTGGTGCGGTCTTGATTCGGTCGGTTTTAGCGGTTTTCGGTTTTTGTTGATCAACCCTAAATAGAATTAGAAGTTGAGAATCAGAAGTTGAAAGCATTTAGTAAAAAAGGTTGTAAAAGTACTTATTTCTTTGAAAAATCAAACCAAAAACAGAATCAGAAATCTAAACCAACTGTCTCTCTACTTTTAAATTATGATTAAATAAAGAAGAATCAAAAGCAAAAGTTAACATTCGCAAACACTGAAAGGTGAATTTTTTCAGCGGAAATGTGAGAAACATTGTTTTTCAGTGACTGCACATACTGCCAAATGAGTCGTAATGGACTTAGTTCGAACCCACTATGCAAATTTATTTTTATTATTATATATTTTTTTTAATTAATTAGTTCAATGGTTACCAGTTTCTCAATTATGTGAATTATGTGACTTACTGTGTAGCATTGTTATATCAAATTAAAAATTATTCCAAAATTCCAAATATACTTCCAGACTTCAACTTCAATTGGACAACATTATGGCAAAAACTTGGAAATCGGATCCATGATATATAAATATATGATTTTATCTACAATATGATAAACCTATGTGGTTCATCTATTGAATTGGGAGTACATTGTGCTCACTGCTCATTAACCAATATGGGCTTTGAACTTGGACTTAAATAGCTACTATATGAATTGGACTAGTAAATAATTTATTTTAGGCATTAGTTGATTTGTTGGACTTTAACTGGACACCCCACTTCCACTTGTACTTTCTGGGATATTGGACTTTGGACCATGGATAGAACTACTAATTGCCATTTAATTCAAAGAAAGAGACATTTTTAGCGAATTGATATTCACTTTATAGGTAAGACATACCATTAACATTTATTTGGGCAATTGAATATTGATTAGCGAATTGAATATTGATTAGGCCGGATAAAATCCAACTTAATCCTTTATTTGGGCGTGGTGTTTAGGGCACTTGACTAAAGGGATGGCAATGAGAAACATTGTTTTTCAGTGACTAGTTACTGCCAAATGCCACGGGTCCAAAATGGCTTAGTTCGAACCCACTATGCAAATTTATTTTTATTTTATGTATTTTTTTATTTTTTTTGAAATTTAAATATATTTTTATTTTATAATATTCTATAATGTATTATTGTAAATGTATTTTTTTGTGAAAGCTAAATGTAATTATTATAATATCATATAATAAAAATTATTAAATATTCTTGGGGCGGGGCGGGCGGGGCAAAAATACTTCCAGACTTCAACTGCAATTTGCCAAACATTATGGCAAAAATTGCCATCCCTTGGAAATTTACCCAATGATATATAAATACACCCAACCCTTTATATACAATATTGATAAACCAATAGTGGTTTTTCTATTGAATTGGGAGTACATTGTTTGCTCACTGCTCATTAACCGAAAATATTTGGGCTTTGAACTTGGACAATACAAAAGCTAAATTAAATATGAATTGGACTAGCCAAAAGGTCCAAATGTTTTTTATTTTAGGCATTCCATCCCATCCAAAATTTGTTGGACTTTAACTGGACACCTACTACAAAGGGCTCTGTTGTGTTTGTTGATAGGGTTGCTTAAATTGGAAAAGATACTAAAGGATTATATTGTTCATGTAGGTGGAGTATTTATGTTTGGTATAATTGTGTAAAATTATATAATATAAATTTCTTTTGTTTGGAATAATGGATTAAATAGGATAGTATGTATGTCAAAACTTCCCCTAAAAAAGGCTTGATTTTTTGAAATGGTAAATATATACGTGTGAAAAGGATATATGGGTTATTTCAAATTAATTAATTTGAAAATAAAATATTTTAATTTTATACAAATATTAAAGTTTCATTTATAATCATCCATTTTTGTATTTTAATCATATATTCATGTTTAGTTATAAAAATAGAAGGCCTTACATCATAAATATCTCATGTTTTCATTAAAGGGGAAAAAAGGTCTACATGATATCTTCAAGGGTGCTTCAAAGATTTTGAGAAATTGTCAATACAAAAGGTATGATACGAAAAGTGCTAACTAGGTATTAGAGTGCATCAAAGAAATTCTAATAAGAAGATCTTTTCCTAAGAATTACATACAAATATTGGAGAACTCTATGTACATCATTTAAATCTAAAAGAGAGTTTGATCAATCCCCAAACACCTTTTAATGACATTGTAAATTAATCTTTATTTGAGGGCTATCAAAACCAATTTACCGGTGATTCTGGCAAGGCCAAAAAGAATTGTTCATATTTACAAATAATCTTAGGACTACCTAGGATAATGGCATTTTTAAAGTGCGGATTGGATTGGGCTCCAAAATAATGGTTCGATGGAATTTTAATCCAATCCAACTTAGTCTAACTTTTGGGCTAACACTGACCCAACCCATTTGACACCTAGGATTTGAAACACATCAGAACATGAAATTATAGAGGTGTGACACTTGTAATTGAGTTGATTTGAGATAGATTAGATACATTGAAATGGTTGTAGCAAGTTCCTTTTAACCCCTTCCCCCCACTAATCAAATCATATTATGACACCTTTAGGCCAAATTCCCAAGCCTCCTCCAATGAGAATTAGACAAGTGGCTTGCCACTTTCATAGATTGACAAGACTCAACTCATAGGAACAACCCCCTACCCCCACCCCTACCCCTCAACAATTAGAATCTTAAATAGTCTATTTATGATTCATAATTACTCTCCCAAAAATATTAAAGGGCTAATCATTTTTATGTGAGAAGAAAGCCCTCCATCATTTTCCCACTACAAAGTTAAAAAAAGCATGTATGTAATTATGCAAGGTTGGGGGACAAAGGGTGCAATTCAACGACAAAGCTTTTGGTAATTGAGTGAGTTAAAGGGTTTTAGATAATAGATGTGATAAAAAGAGAATTTTAAAAGGGGGTTTAAGATCTAATTAATGATATCTTCTTCTTAAAGTCAATTTCCATTACAATTTATACTGTTTTGCCACCCTTTTACTTGACATTAAACAGTGATTAAGCCTAATTATTTAATATTTACATGTGGTTAAGCTTATGTAACGTATTAAAAAATTTAGTGTGTCACGTCTGAGGATTTATCGACTAATCATTGTTTTTGAGATTTTAAGCTTCTATATATGGTAATTAAGGGGGGTAGTAAACCCAATTGTTTTGTTGTCATCATCAGCTTATGGGGATTGACAAGACAAAAGATAATTAATTAGTTTTAGTTATGATTTAACTAACACTTATAAGATATCCATGTGGTTATGTTCCTCAACAGTGTTAATGGTCCAGCTTAATAGTATGTGTTAATGTCATCTCAAATGGACCACTAATCAAAAGTCTCTATTTCATTGTTCCCCACGAGCAATGTGATATGTTTTCGTAGGTTAATTAACACACTTCTTTGAAATCCTTTTTTGTTTATTCATTTTTGTTAACAATTATACAATAATTAGACAACGCAGAAATAAATTAATCCCCAAGTAAATTTGTGAGGTTTTACATCTCTAGATATCATATAGATATTTGAAGAGGGGTCAGGAACTTAATTACATTTCTACTATAAAACTTAATTAGAAAAACCAATTTACTTGCAGAAAAATATGTAAGTCAGTATTGAGGTAACAGTAAAGTGTAGGTAAAGTCGTTAATGGTAAATTTATTGAAGGTAAATATTTATCAACAAAATCTATAAATTGTTGGTACATAACTATATTATTTCTATAGGTAAATTTCATAAATGTTGGTGATTTGTCGGTTTAGTTTGGAGGGGGGGATATTTTTTAGGGCAAAATACAATAACATCCTTGAACTTGGCCCTATGTCTCATTTACCCCCCTAAACTTACAAATGTAATACTTACCCCCCTCAGTCAAAGTAGAATTTAATGTATGGACAAAATTGCCCTTAATAACAACTGATTTTGGCATGTTTTAGTAATTGTACCTCAATTTTGATTTTATGTGCTTTATCAAAATCATTTTTCAAAAAAAAAATTAGTAACTTAACTATTTTAAAAATAAAAAATATTATTAAGAAATATTTTAATAATAGATGGGTATAACAAATATACAAAATTATTGAATGTAGATATTTTGATTACTTGAGTTCAATGTAAAAATAACTTTCAATTTTTAAACTCTTCCAAATAATACGAATAAATATATTTTTGTATGTTGAATATAAATACATATATTTTCTTTAAGTTATTGATAATTTATATTTCTAATGTAATGACATATGTAATAGTTTAGTAAAAAAGAAGAAATAATACATATTGTTTTTGGTAATGTTTAAATATTTTGAAGAATCTTAATTTGCTCAAATAATAAGATTTAGTGTCTAAATTATTTTAATGTAACTGATTGGTTGTACTTTAAATTCGTTTCATTTAATAATATAGATTATTCATTAAGATGGAAATTTTTTGATATTATATTTTGGACTTAGAATTATATTGAATATACAAGAAACAAATAAAGAAGTGTAAAATATATAACTAAATTAGGTTTAAGAAAATATATTTATTAATATTTTTTTGAAAGTTAATTTAACTTAAATATTTAATATTTTATTATTTTCGTTCATATATCATATCTAATATTTGTGTATATTTATTTTACATTGCTTTAGTTTTTTAATGTTTAGGTTACTTAATGTACAATTGAAACATCGCTTTTTGAATTTAATAAGAATGTAAATTAAATAGCGTACAAAATATTCAAAATTTACTAAGAAATATGTTGGTTCATTTTTTCTAAGGGTAATTTTATCCATAAATTATATTTAATTGGATTGAGGGGTGTACGTGTTACATTTGCAAGTTCATGAGGGTAAATGAGACATAGGGCCAAGTTTAGGGGGTGTTATTGTATTTTTTTAGTCATGACAAAACTATTTCTACCAGTAAATTCTGTCAATAAACTTACTGAAAGTTTTATTGCAGTGTTTTAAATTAACAATTACAACAAAAAATGCTATAACTTTATGCAGAATTCAAATGAAAATTCAACGAGCTAAACATTAAACCGGAATATGAACCTTTATTAGTTATTATTAGTGATACTGATAAATGATTTAATATTAATTATAAGAAGCTTAAATTAAATATATGTGTTGACTATTGAATAAGTCTCATTGCATGTACATATGTAACAAGTTCCTCAGTTACATAGAAAAATAATAATAATAATTAGCGCTAATACGTAAATGCAACAAATTGACACACAAAAGGTCATACTAATTTTCTTTTCATTTTCAATGACCTAAAAATGCATGAGAGTAAATTCTTAATTTTAGGTAATTCGTAAATCAAAATAACTTCAAACCGCTCACTATTTTCCTTTTTTTTTATATATATGTTGGGGACTAACATGGTATTTCGTAATTTAACTAAATATAATTCATTTTATATTTTTGTTTATTTAATATTAATTGCCCAATGGGCTCTTGAAAATTAATCCGGCCCAAAGGAGTCCGGGTTTGGCCCAAGCGGTCGTTTTCTCCTACGTGGACTGCCATAGGCCAATTTCTCCTACACGGCCTACGGGGCCCATGTCCCAAGAATAAAAAGGTCCCTCATATTCACTGTAAGTAATTAACTCATAATTAAGTATTCTCCTACGCATTCAGTATTCGTTTACTGTCTTAATTATTTCTCGTTCACCGTGCTGACTTGAGCGTCGGAGGGGCTTCTCCAGGACAAACCCCAGGGCCCTCTAATATTTGCGCATGTGTGCAGACAAGTTCCAAATCGAAGGAGTTAGATGTTCCAGGAGCAGTAGACGAGAAGACTTCCCCCTCTGGAAGAGGATAAGCTCAAAAACTTCCCTCTCGGGGAAGAAAATTTAGATCAACCTAGTTGACTTAGGTGTTCTGCTAGAAAAAACAGCATCATTTTAGAAAAAGAGTTATAATGATTTTCCTAATAGGAGAAAGCATTAATTGTGGACACAAACTCAACCTTAACTTTTACACATTGTGTCTTAATCTTTATAATAAAAAACTCTAGAGATTCTTCTCTAAAACTTCTTCTGTTAGAGAGGACTATATGGAGTGTATATAATCCCATTATTTGAGGCATTATTGTTCTTTCTTATCAATTAGTTGTCCGACTTAGGTTGATTAAATGAATTTGAGATGATAAAAAGAGAGGCACTTATATGTGTTCAAAGACACATGGATTATGTCCCCTTTCATTTCAATAAAACCAATCGATTAATTATTATCTTCTTCTTTTTTTTTTTGAACAATTTTATTATCTTCTTAATAATAATCTTTTTTATTATCTTAAATTTCATAGTTATTGCGTCATCTGCTTACTTTAAGACGGTGCAAACTATAAAAAACCCGAATTGTGATGGTTATTATTATAATTATAAATTATTATTATTTTATATTGAGAAATGCTGGATTATGTCTAAGCTGACAATCGTTTTGCTTTTTTTCCTTTGCTGGTTCCATTTCTTAATCTTAAAGGACAATTTCATGTGAGCAAGTTTCATTAGCCAAAACTGATTCTTTCACGCCACGTTCAATTAATTATATAAAGTATTTAAATTGGGATGGCCAAAAATCTTCAAATGAGAAGTAAACTTAGAGATGCCAATCCTCATCGAGAGTCTAATGAACTCCCATGCCTATTTAGCTCAGTTCGGATCTTCTGTTTTAATGTGATATTCCATTTTATACTTTATAATGTATTGTCACACATGCCTAATTTTATTTTTTTATGTAAATATCCGATTATATTAGTCATATTCACTTGACATCCATGTATAATATGAAATTAAGACAAAACAATTGAAATAAGAAATCTGGAAATAGTGGTTTGTCGCCACTTGCGAATCTGAGGGCCAAAAATCCAACACAATTGATCCAATTGTTCTTTGAGAAAATACCCCAAAAGGAATTCGAAAATTATGAGTGATGTGATATTATTTTCTTCCTCGAGTCTTCGAATTGGATGTATACAATTGAATAGGATCACCGCCTAAACAAGTCGTTAACCCGACGAACACGATGCTCAAGCCGGAATCAAAGAGACAGAGAATAATCAAAATACACAAAGCTAGATAATTAGAATGAATCGTGTATGTATGTAATGAGATTGAATGGGATATTTATAAACCTTCTAGATTAATGAGTTATAATCGAATGTGGTGACGCAACAATCACATCCGTTAAGGCCCAACAGATCCAAAGGTTTTTTTTGGATAACTCAACTTCGAAACTTATGTTTGACTATACTTGAGGACAACAACTCCACTACAAGAAAATTCCAGTTTACCGACAAAATTTACCGACAAAAATGATTTTGTCACTAAATTTTACAATTACCTACATAATACCTACAGAATAAAAAATATCATTTTCCTCCAAATTATACCAACAAAAATATCATTTTTCAATTGCAAATGACAGGTTTTTATGATTAAATATTTTACCTACAATGATTTTACCTACACTTTATAATTTTCTTAACATTTTCCTCATTTTTTCATCGCGCAACTAATGTAAGTTGCGGGATGTCTCATCGCCGCAACTAAATTAGTTGCGGGATGCACGGAATAACCAGTGTTATGGTGAGATTTTATTAGATAATATCATAGTTATTTGGGCCATAATTATTATTTGGGCGTTGCCAATCAATTAATCAAAGGGATGTTGGTAAACCAGTAAATACAGTGTGCGCAAAACCTTTTTTGCTTCTAGAAAAAGTGTAACATAAAGTAAAAAGCAATTGAAAATCGAAAGTTAAATATAAATGGGGGAAAAAAGAGCGAAAAGCTAAACAATAATGTTGTAAAACAACAATCTCAAAGGAGTTTTTCTATGTGGCAGAAGTATCATTACTATTAAAAAACGTGTCATTTATTCTCAAATATTTTAAGGGTAAAAATATCAAAATAAATATATATTTATTTGAAAAGTACCATAAGTACTTCTACCCCTAGGGAATCAAAAATGAAAAGCAACCTATCCTCGCTTATCAGTTTTTAATTAAATAAAGTTGAAGCATAAGTTGATATTGGAAATGGGACAACAGTCCACTGCTTATAAATTTTTAATCCCAGACCAAAGTTTTGGAATTCGATTCCCATCACCTATTACTAGAGTTGTTAATTTTGACCCAGCTCGGTAAAATGGTCGGACTGGGCAAAATTTTCTTAGGTCCAAAATGAGTCTGACTTCTTTTGGCCCGGTCCGACTGGTCCGATTTTTCCTTTGTATTTCCGTGAACTGGACCACTAAAAAATAGTGGTCCGATCACTGCTGGCCCGGACCGGCCCGTTTCACACCTCTACCTCTCACCACTAAAAAATATTTTTCTTCCAACTAAAAGTTGATAATCACTTAAAAAAAAGTTCCTGCAAACACTCGATCCCAAAGTTTACTTGGCTTGAAATACTGGAGTTTCGATTTGAGCCTCTATTATTTACAAGCTCATTTTAAAGCTCAATAGGAAATGAAAATTAATCATGTAAATAAATTCATGATCTTCGAAATTGATTTAATCGTTCAACAAGAGACAAATATCGATTCAATAAATGGAAATTTATCACAAGTACGAGTACATTTTCGCTATATATGTGTGATTGATTCACATATTGTAATAATACAGTAGCGGAGTGCAATAATGTATACAACCTTTATTAAAAATAAAAACACTGATATGACATTTAATCATAAAGATAGTAGCTTCAAAATTATAAAGATACATTGAACCAAATTTTAAAGCGAGAAGATCGCATCATCAATAGGACAAAATCGCAGAACCTATTATGCACTTTTAATTTTTGTAGTATATCACATCCACTAATCATATTACTTGTACTCCATTTTATAAAAGGACCAAAATTTTCTATTTTTTCAAATAACTTCCATCCTCAATTTTTAAGTTTATTGGTATACACCCTAGATTGTTTGATCAGTCAATTTAGATATTTTTATAAAAGGACCAAAATTTTTTCTTATTTTTAAAATAAAAACAACATAATTGTTTCTTTAAAAACAAATAATTGTTGGGAAAAATAATAAGATTTTATTTTTCAAAGATTTATTACTTTTGTGGATTTTAAAGGAAAAGAAATGAAATTCACAACACATACATGTATAATTGGGGAGAGCGTTCACTTCGCTATAGGTAGAGAGGGGTCAATCGGAAAGAATAAATAACTAACACAAAAATATGAATTTTTTCATGGATATGAGTTCAAGTTGAATTTCTATTTAAATAAATGATCTATCTAATTGATTATATCCATTAAACCATCTCATACAAGTTTTTGTTGAATTGCAAATTACCCTTTGAAAAGAGTGGAACAAGGTTAAATGATTAAAAAAAATGAATGTTATCAAATTCTCCCACTAGAGCACAAGTGACCTACTATTTTCATGTGATCTTTCAATATATTATACAAATATCATGTGTCAAATGATATTAATATTGCACATGTCATATTCATATATTATATTGAAAGACCAGATGGAATGAAGAAATAAAACAAGAGATCTGAATTGCACTAGACTCCTTGGATTAGTTCACTCGAAGCTATTAATCATAGACAAAAACTCTTGTCAAGTGGTATAATGGACCAAAATTCATTAGACGGATCTAAAATCTGACCCAGTAGTGGTGTTGTTTTATTAGTCGAGACCAATATTAGCAGTTTTTCTAAAAAATATTAGTAGTCCATCTGAAAAGAATTGATACATAGTCCAATTAAAAATATTAGTTTAATAATATTGGATCACGAGAACACTGAAAAGTCTTAGGTTTTCATCTCAGAAGTATTACTAGTCTCTTTAAAAAGTATTAGTACGTAATTCACTTGAGAATATTTAATAGCCCCTCAAAAGTATTAGACATCTGTTGGGTCGCTGGGGCGGGGTCACTGGGTTTGCGGGTTCGGTAGATCCATTAAGTTGTACCTGTCTAACCGTTAGATCGTCTAACAGGAGACTACCTCTTAATCATATTATAAAATTGTTAGGAAATTTATTTGTATAGACTTCGAGATGCATAGAAAACTTGGATTAGAAAGTTGGCGCCCTATTTATGTTGTATATGTTTGTTAAATTATACTGGAAGAAAGGTTTTGTTTAAAGGGAATGGCCGGGATATAGTGTTTAGGCAAAGTGAGGCATGTATTTAACGTGTCCGCAAGACGAAAAACGCCCGTATACAAGTGCTAACGGTTCGGCGCGCCTCTAAGATACAACGACTTATTATTCTGGTTTAGACTTTACAAAGGATATGTTTTCAGGAAGTGTTTTCCGACTTTCAAGCTACAAAGGAAGAAATGGGCAATATGCAAAATGCAATGCTCGATTTTATGTTATCGATTGATTTCAGTATCTTTTTCGGTCACCGGGATCGACTATTATAGGCCTTAGACGCCCTATATGGAAAGAACATGTCTTTTGGCTCGAAAAAGACACCTTTTGCAACAAAACGCACCTACGCAGGGAGCACGACCACGCACGACCGTGCTCTTACCGTGCATGCGGGCGCAACACTTCGGCACCTCCAAGACGACCCAGACGCACGGGCGGCGCGCGCCGCCCGTGCGTGTAAGCGCGCAGACTCTCGGGCAGTAGCACGACCCGACCGCACGACCGGGCGTTGAACTCTTTTAATTAATTACGAAACATTCCATTAAATCTTTTAATTAATTACAAAAATTAATTAAATATTTAATTATTAAAGGTTTTTGGTCCAAAAAGAATAAGGGCCTTGAAGCCCAAGCCCACCCAAAAAGAATAAGGGTCGGGCCAGCCGCCGAGCCGGGGGCGGCGGCGGCGACGCGGCAGCGCGCGCGCGTGTGTGCTTTGAACCAAACCCACAAGCATGTAGGTCCTCTCCCCTTTAAAAACTTTGGTGCCCCCAAGGGCCCAAACCCATTTGTCCAACTTGGGATAAATAAAGTGTGCAACTTTGCCTCATTTTTCCTATGTGGGATGGAGCATCTCTCCTCCCCCACATTTTCCATTTTCCATACCATTTATTTATATTAAGTGGCTAACTTCTAGCATTAATTTCTCATTCACCCGGAATCGATTTTGAGAAATTCCAAATGCTATTCTCATCTACTCTCTTAGTAGAATTTTTATAAATAATTTAATTCCATTTTTCACAAATGGAAACCACTTAATTAATTGGTCAAAATCGGGTCAACACCCAATTTCTCAAAGACCAATTCCAACAATCCCCCACATGAATGAAATTAATGCATGCGTGTATGCTTGATTCGCTTGAAAGTCTCGGCGAATCGTTATTGCATCATGATAGGTAGCTTGTGGCTTTGAACCTTCCTTAGTAAAATACTATCAGTTTTTCGATCGCTTAGTGACGCGATGTCTTGAACTACTCAACCGTTTGTGTAAACCAAGACAACAAGATTTACACAATAACAACTCTAACACTTGTTGTTCTCACGTTGTGTCCATTTTCGCCCTGGACCATATCTTAGATTCATAAGTGTTTCTTTCGAAGCGGCCATTACTTCTCACTTATATAGGTGATCTCCTATTGAAGAGTATCCTGCCATACTCCACCTTTCGGTATAGGAATCATTAAAAGTCTTAAACTTAACCTAACCACATTCAGCAGGTTTACATACACTTGGATGTATCGAGAATGAGCTAACACATTTTCCAAGTGTTCAACTGAACATTCATAACTTAGTTGTCCCATTGAACCAAGGTCTTGGGATCTCCAATTCACAAGGTTGGGTTACCGCTATGAACATTCTTTAAGTTGTGGATTTTAAACCCATTCTCCTTAACAATTTATACAAGTTGATCTCAACTTATGCCTTTCGTAAGCGGATCCGCAAGGTTTTCCTTTGACTTCACGTAGTCAACCGAAATAACCCCATTCGAAATCAACTATCTAATGGTATTGTGTCTCCGACGTATATGTCTAGACTTACCATTATACATCTTGCTTTGTGCCCTTCCGATTCTTTGATTGACTATCACAATGTATCATAACAGCAGCACGGGCTTATTCCAACAAGGAAAAACCTCTAAGGAAGTTTCTAAGCCATTCTGCTTCTTCTCCAGCTTTATCCAAAGCAATGAACTCGGATTCCATAGTGGATCGAGCTATGCACGCGTCTGCTTAGAAGATTTCCATGACATTGCTCATCCACCTATTGTGAAAACAAATCCACTTGTGGACTTGGAGTCTTTTGTGTCCGATATCAATTGGCACGCAAATATCCTTCTAATCTTCTGGATATCTCGTATAAAGTATTCCATAGTTCATGGTATACTTTAAATATCTAAGTACCCTTGTCACGACTTTCCAGTGATCCGTACTTGGGTTACTTGTGAACCTACTTAGTTTGCTTATGAATATGCAATGTCCGGACGTGTACAATTTGTTAAGTACATCGACCGCCAATTACCCTTGCATATTCCGGTGAGAAACTAGTTCGCCTCTATTCTTGGCCAAGTGTAGACTTAGATCTACAGGTGTCTTATTTGGAGCGCTATCAAAAACATTAAACCTTCGAGTATGCTTTCGACATAATGGGATTTGTGACAAGACAATTCCATCTCAAGTTCTAGAGATTTTAATCCCTAATATAACATCAGATAATCCCATATCTTTCATGTCAAAGTTCTTCTTTAACATGTTCTTAGTCTTCATGATTAAATCATGACTACTACCCACAATCAACATATCATCCACATAAAGGCATAATATGACGTAATCATTTGTAGTACCTCTAATGTAGACACACTTGTCACATTCGTTGATCTTGAAACCGTTTGACTTCATAGTCGAGTCAAACTTTTCGTGCCATTGCTTAGGTGCTTGTTTTAGTCCATAAAGTGACTTAACAAGTTTACACACCTTTCGCTCTTGACCGGGTGCAACGTACCCCTCGGGTTGTTCCATATAAATCTCCTCTTCAAGTTCCCCATTCAAGAAGGCAGTCTTAACGTCCATTTGATGTATCTCAAGGTTATGCAAAGCTGCAATAGCAATGAGAACACGAATGGACGTAATCCTCGTGACAGGAGAATATGTATCAAAGAAGTCATATCCCTCCTTTTGTCTAAACCCTTTAGCTACCAATCGGGCTTTATACTTGTCGATAGATCCATCTGCTTTATATTTCCTTTTAAGGATCCACTTGCATCCCAAAGGTTTGCAACCCGGTGGGAGAGATCAATCAACTCCCAAGTGTGATTTTGCATGATGGAATCTATCTCATTATTGATAGCTTCTTTCCGAGAGAGGAGCTTGGACTAGACAATGCTTCTTGAATAGTTCGGGGTTTGTTTTCTAACATATAAGTTAGGAAATCGGGACCAAAAGACTTAGCTACTTTTGTCCTTTTTTCTTTGCGTCTTAGTTCCTCTTCATCATCACTTTGAGGTAACCTTGCGAGTATCATAAGTCCGTTTACTCAAACTTTCTTCTTTTTCTCGTTCTTTGTTCGGAAAGATATTCTCAGAGAATACAACATTCCTTGATTCAATAATCATACCTTCATTTATATCAGGAATTTGACTTGTGCACTAAAAAGCGATATGCACTACTATTGTTAGCATATCAATGAAAGCACAATCGATCGTCTTCGGACCGATTCTTACTTGTTTTGGCTTAGTTACTTCGACTTTAGCAAAACACCCCCACACTTTGAGGTATTTGTATGACGGTTTACGTCCTTCCATAACTCATATGGAGTTTCGTTTTTACCTTTGTGTGGGATCTTATTAAGAATGTAGTTTGCGAAAGTATGGCTTCCCCACAAGTTTTGAGGTAAGCGAACTTATCAACATCGCATTCATCATCTCCTTAAGAGTACGATTTTTGCGTTCTGCAACACCATTTGATTGAGGTGAGTAAGGTGCAGTTGTTTGATGAATTATACCCGCTTCCGAGCAAAATTCCTCAAACGGAGCAACATACTCTCCGCCTCTATCACTTCGAATCATCTTAATTTTCAAATTAAGCTGATTTTCAACTTCATTCTTATAAGTTTTAAAAGCTACTAAAGCTTCATCTTTGCTTTTCAAAAGATATACATAACAATATCTTGTGCAATCGTCTATAAACGTTATGAAGTACTTTTTCCCACCTCGAGTTTGCACAAGTTTTAAGTCACACACATCTGTATGAATTAACTCGAGTGGTTTGGTACTTCTCGTTAGAGCTATCAATTCTGGCCCGGCCCGACGGACCGGCCCGAACCAACCCAGTTTTCTAATGGACTGGGCTCTATTTTTCTAGGCCCGAAAAAAGTCGGGCCTCAAAAGCCCGCCCGACGGGCTAGCCCGAAAAGCCCGACTTTTTCAGTGTAATTTTCATTTTTAGGACGGGTTGGATTCCCCATTTCCGCAGCCCGGTGCACTGCAGTGTTTGGCCCGGCCCGGCCTGATTTTTCGAAAAGCCCGGTCTTTTGACAGCTCTACTTCTCGTTACCGAATGAAACGGTGCCTTGGCCAATTTCGCTTCAACACAAATTTCGCATTTGTCTTGTGAATCGGTTTTAAACGTAGGTATTAATTCCAGATTCACTAACCTTTTAATTGTGTTGAAGTTTACGTGTCCTAATCTATCATGCCATAAATTAGAACAATCCAACAAGTAAACAAAAGTAACGTTTTTATTCTTCGCCTCTTGGCGGAAAATAGACATTACTGGACATTTTAAAAAGCCCTTATCAAGGTAACCTTACATAAAAATTGACCATTCTTGGTTATTACAAACTTGTCGGACTCAAACACTAGCCTAAATCCGGCCTTGCTAAGCAACGGACCGGAAACCAAGTTCTTGCGGATGTCTGGGACATGCAGCACATCTACAAGCGTAAGCTCCTTCCCTGAAGTCATCTTGAGCACCACCTTTCCAAGCCCAACGATGTTGGAAGTCGAAGAGTTCCCCATGAACAACTTCCTTCCATTAATCGGAGTGTAGGACGAGAACATCTCCTTATCGGCACAAATGTGACGAGTAGCCCCGGTATCTATCCACCACTCCCTTGAGTTATCCACCATATTGGCTTCAAACACAACGGCGGATAGATCGAGCTCCGACAAGTCTATTGAACCGACTTGTCCCCGTCACATTGGCTTGTTGGTTGCCACCTTGATTGCCCTTTTCGGATGTCGGTAATCCTTCGCCATGTGGTTCGGTTTGCCACAATTGTAGCAATTCCCCTTGAACTTTTTGGCCTTGCTTTTCTCCTTCCCGGAGTGCTTACGTTTCTTGCTAGTGCTTGACTCGGCAAGATTGGCCTTAGCCTCCATTCCGTTTTGGTTTTAACATCGATTTTTGTTGTCTTTTGATGCGGCCGAACAATCAGATCCTCAAGCCCCATCTCTTTGCGCTTGTGCTTGAGGTAGTTTTGAAATCCTTCCACAATGGCGGCAACTTTTCGATTATTGCGGCCACTTGAAAGGATTCATTCAAAAGCATCCCTTCGACACTAAGTCGTGAAGGATGATTTGAATCTCTCGAACTTGGTTGATCACCATCTTGGTGTCAACCATCTTGTACTCCAGGAATTTGCCGACAACAAATTTCTTTGTGCCAGCATCTTCCATCTTGTATTTCTTCTCCAAGGACTGCCACAATTCCTTGGACGTCTTGAACGTGCTATAGACGTTGTAGAGAGTGTCGTCTAGCCCGTTCAAAACGTAGTTGCGACATAGAAAATCGCTGTTATGCCAAGCATCCACAACGATTCTCCGATTGTTGTCAACTTCGTCTTCTTCAACGGCAGTAGGGGGGTCGTCTTTGAGAAAACGAGCCAACCCCAAAGTGGTGAGGTAAAACAACATCTTCTGTTGCCAACGTTTGAAGTCGGCACCAGAAAACTTGGGCGGCATTTTCGCCGTGAGCGGGAGCATCAGCCATGGGTGTGAACGAGATCGAACTGGAAGCCATCGTCTTGAACAGAAACAAAATTTTCGTCTTGCGATTGTTTGTTAAATTATCTTGGAAAAAGATTTCTGTTTAAAGGGAATGGCTGGGATATAGTGTTTAGGCAAAGTCGAGGCCTGTATTTAATACAGTTTCCGCAAGACAAAAACGCCCCGTATACAAGTGCTAACGGTTCTGGCGCTCGCCTCTAAGATACAACGACTTATTATTCTGGTTTAGCAGCATTTGCAAAAACCAGAATACAGCGAACATGAAGTGTTTTCCTGACTTTCAAGCTACAAAGGAAGAAATGGGCAATATGCAAAATGCAATGCTCGATTTTATGTTATCTGATTGATTTCGTATCTTTTTCGGTCACCAGGGATCGACTATTATAGGCCTTAGACGCCCGTATGGAAAAAACATGTCTTTTGGCTCGAAAAAGACACCTTTTTGCAGCGGGGGAACGAGCAACACGCACGCACTGCGCAGGAGCACGACCAGGCACGCACGGCCGTGCTCTTACCCGTGCGTGCGGGCGCAACACGAAAATTAATTAAATCTATTTAATTAATTACAAAAATTAATTAAATATTTAATTATTAAAGGTTTTTGGCACCCAAGACGACCCGACGGACGCGGGCGCGCGCGTGCGTGTAGAGGCTGAATTAAAAACGCAGACTCTCGGCTTTAAAACTTTAGTACCTCAAACCCATTTATCCCGACCGCACGGCCGTGCTCCCCCACATTTTCCATTTTCCATCATTTGTTTGGACCTAGAAACATTTCCCAATTGAACTCTTTTAATTAATTACGAAAATTAATTAAATCTATTTAATTAATTACAAAAATTAATTAAATATTTAATTATTAAAGGTTTTGGTCCAAAAAGAATAAGGGCCTTGAAGCCCAAGCCCAGGCCACCACGAAATGTGTCTTTATAGACTCAATCGAGTCATCCAAGAATCAAGGAGAATAGTCCGGACCAGTTGAAGGGCTCGAGAGAAAAGAAAAGCCGGCCGAAAATCTTACCCAAAATCCGGTAAGGGTGGGGGCGGCGGTGTTGAAAAGTGGAACCAATGGGAAGTTTGGGAAACGCTGCAGCGCGTGTGTGCTTTGAATTAAACCCACAAGCATGTAGGTCCTCTCCCCTTTAAAAACTTTGGTGCCCCCAAGGGCCCAAACCCATTTATCCAACTTGGGATAAATAAAGTGTGCAACTTTGCCTCATTTTTCTTATGTGGGATGGAGCATCTCTCCTCCCCCACATTTTCCATTTTCCATACCATTTATTTGTATTAAGTGGCTAACTTTAAAGCATTAATTTCTCATTCACCCGGAATCGGTTTGAGAAATTCCAAATGCTATTCTCATCTACTCTCTTAGTAGAATTTTTACAAATAATTTAATTCTATTTTTCACAAATGGAAACCACTTAATTAATTGGTCAAAATTATGTCAACACCCAATTTCTCAAAGACCAATTCCAACGATAACCAAAATCAAGATTTCAACTATGTAATAGTTAGGAAATTGGCTCAATAATGAATAAGTATAAAAAGCAAGAGTTGAAGAGACCAAGTAAGAAGTGTATCTTGTTGTGTTGAATAAGTGCATTGGTTGCTCCAAAGATTCGATTTATGTGAATCGCAGTATCGAAGAAGACTCTCGATCACGTAAAAAAGAAATGTGTCTTTTAAGAAAATGTGACAAACAATTTTTGAGTCATCCAAGAATCATAAGGAGAATAGTCAATAAATGAGTAAAAGCAGTTGAAGGGCTCAAAAAGAAAAGTTCTGCTTCAAAAGTCGGTTGCAAAGAAAAGTCGAGACTTACCCAAAATGGTAAGGGATAGACCGCAACCTCAAAAGTTGTCCAATTTGTCGAAAGTGTGTAAAATTTAGTAAAAACATTTTAAACCAAGGGGAACAACATTTGGGAAGCTTGTTTTGAATCAAATCGGAGTGTTGTCCATTATGATCAAATCTCGAGGAAATTTCAAGAATTTAAAACCATTTTAAATCATTTAGGAGGCGACAACCTTTAAAAACATTGTTTTGGTGACAAAGTAAAATCATCAAAATTAAGATAAAAACATGTATCAAAAAATGTGATCAAGTCCCAAGAGTCAAGTGTAGTTATTGTGTCATCAAGAATACTCGGATTTTATTATCCTTTTTGTAACAAGCTGTTGCATTATTAGATTACCTCCAGGAGTTGGAGAAGAGTGGAGTAGAGGAATTACTCCATCCACGAATCACTATAAAAATTCTCTCTGTCATTTTCTTTCAGGATTTATTTTCTGCATATTTATTACTATTGATTTATATTTGCTTACTCAACTGATAATAACTTAACCTAACACAAGTATTGAAAACATATTATAAAAAGGGAGTAAGACTTCCGCTGTAAAAACTCAAGTAAAATGATTTTCTAAAACCCTCACTTCACTCAACTGAGTTACTCTATAAACAGCTCTCTCGAGTTTGTTAAGTGGTTAACTCTCCTGTTGAGGTTAGACTCAACTGTCTCCCAAGAGATCTAGTTGTTTACTTGTACAAACTCTGATTTAATTTGAAATCGAAAATTTAGTTAAGTCTATTCAATCCTCATTCTAGACTTAACTGACACCCATTGAGACCTACAAATATATTAATACATGAGTCAAATACGCACAAACCAATGAACTTAATTTATATAATTTGTTCACAATTTAGTAATACTTAGAAGAAACCCTGAACAAAGTTCTGGGCAAACTCGAATTTCCAAAAAGTTTCCTTGTAGATGATAGATTCGATGTTGTTTGTTGACGCACGAAAGTCTATAGGGCTTGTTTGTTTATGTTACCAAGTGCCTATTTTCATTTTCCAACTACTCATAAAAGTGGAATCATGTTTGTTTATAAAATTTCCAATAGAATTCATTATTTTGATTTTCTATTCTCAAACCTATACACTACCCTATATCACTCATCAATCACTATTCTCATATTTTAACCCAATTATACATGTGGGACCCACTATCAACACTATCTACTTAAAATATTGAAAGTGATCCCCACCACTATCAACTTTTCATATTATTATATACATAAAACTAGATGATGCCCGTGCGCAATGATGGCTATCCTAATAATAAGTAGAGTTGTCAAATGGGTGGGGGTTGACTCGCTGGGCCAAAGAGAAAATTGGATTGGATCAGGCCAAAATTCCATTTAGCCGCTATTTTTGAGATCGACCCGACCTATCCCATAAAAATACACATGAAACGACCAGGTTGATTGGGTCGGCCCAACTTTTGGGGACTAATGGATCGGGCCAAATAAAATGAAAAGTCAATATCTGATAATTTAAATCAAATGCGGACGATTGTATTTTACAATTTTTGTTGAAATATGATCTATGTTTCCAATTGTATCGATACAATAATTTAATTATCAAATTGCAATTGCTAAATTATTTTTTTGGAAACCAAGCAATTCCTAAATTAGACTGGTAATCATACCAAAATTCAAAGAGAGAGAGAGAGAGAGAGTTAATAATTTATGTTAATTATTATAATTAAATTATAATTGCGCCATCGATGTAAATCTTTTTCTTAAAATTAAGAATATATCAAAATTCATTTTTAGCAGCATGAAAGTATGATTTTTTAATTATAAATTATGCCATTAATTTTGGAATACGCGAAATAAAATTAAATTGGTAAACTTATTTTCCGATATATTGCAATATATAATTTTTCATTTATGAATCGTTTGCAAAATTATATATATATTGTAAATATATATTTGACCAACAATTCACTCAATTTACCTTTTTGTTAATTATTCGAATAAGGAAGGCAATATATTTGATTAGAATTCAAATGGAAAGTCAATATATAATAACTAAAATTAAATAATTACGATTTTAGTTTAGGATCTTGTTAAAATCAGGCATAAATTGTATTATTCGTATAGATACAATATTTAATACGAAATAGAATTTCCTAAATTCGATTAACAATTTTACCAAAATGGATGAAAATAAAAATTTAATTATATATGACAGTTACTCCAATTTTTAGTATATTGCCAACCAAATTTTTGATTGAAAAACATCAAAAATCGTTTTAGCAAGTGCATTTAGGAGGAAAAACAAAATTAGAAACAAGTTTGTGATTATATAGATATCGATAATATTTCAAAACTACTTAACCAAACATAATCTCATCTCCAAACCTACATAAAACATATTCCAATTTATTAATCCAAACACAATTCTAATTTCCACACGAAAACCAATAAATTCTCAAAATTTTCAATTTCCAATACTAGAAACTGGAAATGGACCATGAAAACACAAACAAACAAGGCATATTTTCGTCTTACTTTTTGTAGTGTTTAAAAAACATGAATGCATGAATGAATACTATAAATATTTATGTATTGTACTTCAACATCAAACAATAATCTAAAAGAACCCATTCACAGTGAATCTCATAATGCCGACAAATAATAATCTATATATATATATATATATATATATAATAAGCAAGCCACTTATAAATAGTAAGCTTAATTTTTCCCGCCTAAAAGTACCTCCCCAAATTAGTAAACGCGTTTTATTAATATCTTTTTGGCGATTATTGTTATCTTGCAAAAAAATGATTTCAATACATCAATAATCCGCTAAATTTGGTAAATTTAAATTTTATTGAAGGCATTCATATTATGGAATTATTTACTAATTAATGAAATTATTGACTAATTAAATTAGACATGTTATTTAAAAAGAATTTATTATGGTAATAAAATTATAAATATGACGGGAAATTACAAAATGGGTATGGTAGAATATATAATTACATTGATTCTAATAATACAATTTATGGAAATATTTTGGCTGAATAATAACATATTTTGAATGAATCATACGGGATTTCCCTAAATTACGAGATTTTACGAAAATACGAGATTTTAGATTATAATATTTTGGCTGAATCATAATATATTTTGATTGACGAATTAATCAATATCTAATTGATTGCAATCAAATTTCTATCAATAAATAACAATAAAAACATTTTAAACTATTTATTAATTACGGATAATATATTTGTAATAATATTATGTTCATAAAAAAATTCCAAAAATATAAGATATATATCAATTATAAATCTGAAACTCTTACGAAATAAATGCAGAATATTAACTACAAGATTATGAAAGTAAATTATAAAGTGAATAAAAAAATTGCTATTAATACGTTTCTTTAATTATATTGATTATATCACCTATAAATATGAATTATCAATGCAGTCATTCTTACTGCAAAATTTATCTTCATTTCAAAAATCCATCTTAATAAAATTCTATGCCAATCTTTCTGTTCCATTCAGAAAAAGTGGTGTCAATACTCGTGTTGATTAGGATATCAACACGTTGTGTTTGGTCCGGTTTATGAGAAAGCAACATACAATAATCAAAACAATGTGAACAGTTTGGTGTGTGTATTTGATGGCGCAGAGGTATGCAATTTATTTATTTTCATATCATTAAAACTTTTAAATTAATTATAGCATAAATGGGTTTTAAATTTTAATTTTTTATTGCAGGAGAATCTATTAAACTATAAGAAATGCCTATATTTTTCAGTCTAAAAGAATATTTTGGAGATGATAAATCGAGAAATAAACAGAAGAATAATGATGTGTACAAGGAAGTTCAAAATCTATGACTATTGAATTTAGTGATTTAGTTTGATTTGCCTCAAGTTTTGTATTGTATAATTTTATATTCTTTAGCATTGTAATTTCTTGGATACATGCAATTTATATCCAAATTACAATAGCACAACCCACCCCGTGCGTTGCACGGGCCTCATCCGGAATTATATATTCGGTTGAGTCTTTTCTTTCCAAAACTCTAAAAAATACAAATTATTCGATTATACTTTTCAAAATATTCGAACAATGCACTATAAAATATGTAAAAATAATCAATACTCCAGAAATCTGAAAATGAAATACAAATATGGACAATGGATCTATAAATTAAAAACTATCTTATAGAAACGGGAATAAATATATAAGTTATAAAGTTATCGAAAATTATTAAGTGAACATATAATTTTTAAAGTTTTAGGCAAATCAATAAGTTTTTTTATTAGGTGTACACTTGCCTCAAATATATAATCAATTTATTTTATTTCTTTTTTATTATTTTAAAATTTTTATTTTATTTTTGGATATTTAGAATAATATTTTTTTAAAATGTATTGAATAATAATATTATTTTATTAAATCTTACATTATTTTGTTTGGGTCAAGACCTGTCAACCTACAACTCATTCCCCATTCAAAGGCCACAACAAGTTTGAGTCTTGAGATAACTGTCTTGCCCCGCCCCATTAACATTCTTATAATCAATTTATTGAAATCAAAATTATACAGTACTTCATTATATTACACTCCGTGCATCGCACGGGCGATATACTAGTATATATATAAAGAGAGACTATTCTAAGAATAGTAACTCAAAAATTTTCTCCATTTGTTATTACTAAAAAAGTAATAAAATTCTGTGAAAAAATAAGAAGTGATAAATGTTTGGGATTTAATTATTTTTGGTAGTCAACTTTCTGTATATAAATTATTTTTAAATATATAAAAAATAGAGATATGTAAAATTAGCTCTCCAAATTTGTGAGTGTACTGCATTAATTATTATGTTTGTCTTTTTTTTAAACTTTAATATTGGTTTCATTTTAGATTTATTTTGTGACGTATAATAAATCCAATTAATAATCTTTTTTATGTTTTTCAGTTTGACACCCATATTGCATATATACAATAAAAATAAACATAATAGATATATATATATATATATATATATAACATATTTTCTCATTATTTTATAATGCCTATTGGACATCAATTTGTATATTCATGTATTTTGATTATTTATGATATATATGTATAGTGGTTATATGGGCTCTCATTTCTTCATAATTTTATAAAATTGTATTTAAGGTGATTAAAATCAAAAAAATATTTATTTTAACTAAAGAGAATATCTCAAAATACGATTTCAAATAATTATTTATATATATTGCATGTATCCATATATCACATTATATATTCATGTAAGAAGAAACAAAATTTTTGTTTAATATCACATTTTGTTTAATAATATGTTCACATTATATATTCGGTAAAAATGAATAATATCTCCAAAAAATAAATCTAACAAAAACAATAATGTTGTCAAAACTATGTTTTGTTGACTACAATTATTGAGCTTAGTTCTCCTATTATCTTATATACACGTGTTAACTTTTCATTTATTTTACAATGAACTTTTTGCAAAAATCTTTGCCACCAATTTATGCATACAAACAACTTTGGAAAATAAATTTTCATATGAATTTACTACTATAACCTTGAAAAAAAGTATGACACCAATTTTCTCACTTATTAAAAATCTAGACATGACTAAAACGAAATAGGTGATGTAGGTGCGCCTGTGCGGTTCTATGAAAAATCACTTTTCGAAGATCGAACACAAATACACAGCCTTGAATGTATTATTTATAATTGTGAAATATGATACTTTTTAATTTTTTGACTTCATCAATAAAAAACATTAAATAATATTTCATGTCTATTATTTGATGCTATATAAAAATCATGATAATGCGCGAGATAAAATTCGTAGAATTATTAAGCAAATACACAATGTTACAGTACAAAGCGGAGGTTTCACATATATACACTCGTGCATCACATGGGTAATACACTAGTTTATGTAATACGAACCAAAAGGTATTATTCATTTTAGTTAGGGGTGATCGCGATGCAATTTTGCGATTTTTTGAGCTAATTTCAAATTTAATTGTTATATTCGGTTTGGTTAAATAATATTTTCAAATCATGGCTTTATGAAGTAAAACCCAAGGTAAAATTTTAAGCGGTGACAGACAGTTTTGAGGTTTTACTAAACAAAAATATTATATAATTATTAAACTAATATAATTTTGTTATGATATTTTAAAGAAAAAGCCAAAAAAAATATTATAATTGAAAAGTATATTTTTAAACAATATGTATTTTTAAAAATAAAATGCACATTGTAAGATCTTTTATTTCAGTTGCATTCAATATGTAATGCAATATAATGTTGTTCTATTTTGATGCAAAACATAATGTACTTTGTAAAATGCATTATATTTAATTTGCAAAGTGCGAACCTAATTATATCATTCATAAAATTAGTTTTTAGCAAATTTATTATCTAACTATTAACTAAAGACTAAAGAACAATATTTTAGTTTACCCTAAATTATAGAGGTGCAGTGTAGTGCGGTTTTGGCGGTTTTTTAAAAATCTAAAACCGTAACTGCACTAACAAATCTGTGAGGTTTTTATTTAATATTTTAAATCATGATTTTGGTCAAAAATTATTATGAACGGTGCGACTTGGCGTGGTTCGGACGGTCCGAGCGGTTTTTTAAAATTTATGATCACCCCTAACTTTAGTAGTTTAGTTGATTTCACGTTTTTACATATAAAAGACATCTCTTTGGAGAGATGGGTTAGCCCCTTGCATGCTTGACAAACCTCAAACAATATGCATTCTCATTGAATGTGAAATGAATCTTTCCACACCAATAACAGATAAATATGCCAATATTTTAAAATTTGGACCGATGTACGAATCCGTCATTTTAGCGCTTCATAGTTCAGCCGGTCGGACTAGTTCGATCGCCGGTTCAACCGATTTGATAAAAAAATCTTTCTTGTTATATTGTATATAATAATATATTAATCTACCAATTATTATGTAATATATTTCTTAAATGGTAAATATATAAACAAACAACTAAAATAATATTTAACATAGCTCAAAATTTAAACAATAATAATATAAATATAGCAAAATACAAAATTTAAAACTCTAAAATTACCGAAATAAATTAAAAAATAAAACTAAATAAAAATTGGTTCTAGTCGTTCCAACCGATTTTGATTGGTTTTGATATATTTGACTAGCTCAACCGTAAAAACGATTTTTTGAGGCCTAATCGGACCGGTCCAACCATCGATTCTCGGTTCAACAGGTCAAACATGTTGGTCCATTCCAGTTTTTAAAACACTCAAATAAACAAAGGCGTCATTTGGATGGATGAGTTTGAAAGAGCATTGTCTTTTCTATAAGACTTTATTTGGATTGATGAATTTGAAGCTAAGTATTTTAAACTCATAATAAGAAATCCATTGAGTTTGTTTGGTGGCATGGATATCACATCTTAAACTCATAATTTGAACTATTTCTTGAGTCATTTTAATGGATTTCAAATCCATCCAAGACGAAGTCATTTCAAACCATTTTTTCAAATCCCCTCCTCAAATCCAAATACAACCTAAAGAAAGTCATAATTATGTTTTGGTGTATTCCCTTAAGGTAGTCACAATGTATGAGTGTGTTCAAATCCACAATAACAAATTAATTGATGCTTCATTTGGATTATTGGATTTGAAGCTACAGATTTCAAATCCATATTAGCAAATTCTTTGTTGTTTTGGGTAAGATTATTTTACAATGAATTTCAAATCTTTAGATTCCATTTTGTTCTATTTTCGGAGTAATTTTGGTGGATTTCAAATCCATACTATTTGGAATCATTTGATCCCTTCACTCAAATTCTCCCCTTAAATCTAAATCCTCCCATTCAAATGCAACTTGAGCTTATTTGGATATAATGAATTTCAAATTCTTGAATTCCTATTTTGAGCTATTTTTTGAGTCATTGTGATGGTTATATCAAATCCACTTTATGAGTAATTTGAAATTCTTCTCCAAAATTCTCCCCTCAAATTCAAACATTTCCATTCAAATGCAACCAACGAATACAAAGACTTATAACAATGACTATCTGGAATATGAAATCGGGCTTAATTCGTCTCAGTAATTGGGTTCCGGACTTCAATCTATACCGCATAAATTCGTCAAAATCTCAGGTATGGGTTTGTATATATGATTTGAGTATGGAATATTGGCATCCTGCATTAATTATGAAGCTCGCAAGTGCTATTGACACGCCCATGCAGATAGACGACCGTTCCCTTACAGGAGAAGTGGGACATTTCGTAAGAGTTCTTGTGGAATTGGATTTTAATTCTCCATTGCAGGAATTTATTATGGTAGAACGAATAGGCCATTGTTCGTTCGTGTAGCTCAGTTACGAAAATTTGCCAGAGTTCTGCTCTCATTGTCAAATTATTGGACATTCGGGCGCTAATTGCAGGCAAGCGAACAATCAAGCGTTGAAGCATTATGCAGAATCCAAAACTGTGGATGATGCTAAACCTGGATATAGTCCCATGCGTGTCCGAGCTCCAGTCCGAGACCATGCTACTACCACTAAGGGTAAAGCTGTGGATTCAGAACAGTGGGTGCAAGTCAAGAAGCGGACAACCCGAGCAGGTCGTTCTCCGAAAGGGGGTATATCTAATTTGCATGTTCAAATTAATAATCCTTTTAAGGTTCTCAGGGACGAGGATGGACAAATTCCTCATGAAAAGATTAATTTGGAGCGACTTCAAACTCGCGGGGAGGGGTCAAGTCATAACAGGGATAATGGTGATTGCATGAGAGATACTAATTATGCAGGGGCAATAAATACTGATCGAAGGATGGTTCTTCATCAACCATTGCAACAAAATTCAGTGGTAACTTCGGACAATATGGTTATGGCTGCAAGTTTAGATGATAAAGGTAAAGAGAGCTTGCAACGAGCTATGGACGTAGTCTCACGCAGTATGCCTATCAATGACTATGAGTTTAATACTGCTACTCGTCGGAGATCCAAGCGATGAAGGCATCCGCACAAAAACGGTGGTCAGATATGGCGGAAGAGAAGGAACAAGAAGACGAGGAACAAGAAGAAGCTTTAAAGACAAAGATAGGTGTCTTCTCCACCACTTCGCTTGTCTTTGCCTCATGTGATTCTTCAGAAGCTCTGAAGTCTATGGCAATTGTGGCTCATGGATCATCGGCCGACATTCAACAGGCTACATTAGACCATCAAGAAGATACTCGAGCATGTGCTAAAAAACAACTAGTTATGCCATTCGAAGATCTTCTAGAAATAGACGTTCGTTTAAATTGCATTTTTAAGTTATTTTTGTTGTTTTCTTTTCCTGAAGTTTAACATTTTTTTTCCTTTGCTACCTGATCGGTTTGTGATCAGGACTTTTTCCTTTCTTTTATATATTTCTATTTATTAGAAGAAAAACCAATAACATGAGTAGTTTTCAATTAATGGTTTTTAATTTAGCCTAATCAAGGATTTAGGCGCTAAGTTACAATTATAATACAAAGAACAAAAACTTATTAATAATGGCCAAAAACACCCAAAATCATATTCAAGACCCATGAGACCCAAATTTTAATTATAAATAGTCACCTCGATTTCATTTTCAAGGTACGCAATTCTATTTATGATACTACTTTTTAAGGCAGATCACTCCAAGACAACGGTGCAGATAAAATCCTTTTTTCTAAGAGGGAAGTTTTCAAGTCTTCTTCTCCGGAAGCTGGAAATTCTTCAATTGGGGACTTGCCTGCACATGTATCTGTAGGTCCCAAGGGTGATAAGTAAATTCTAGAAGGGGGGTTGAATAGACTTTTCCAACTTTTTGTTTTTAGTCCTTTTTAGAATTTCAAAGTTGATTCAGTCATCTAAGTCCATGGTGGGCAGCTAAGTTTATTTGCACATCAGAGTTAGCCACTCAATGACTGAGCTGTTGATAGTATAACTTAGTTGATTCAACTAACACTTTAAAATTTTGTGATGACTTGGTTTTTATAGCGGAAGACGTTTGCCATTTGTTTTGAATATGTTTTTCAACACTTGTTTAAGCTAGGTCATTATCAGTTGACTTAGCAAATTAACAATCCAC
Source organism: Rehmannia glutinosa (assembly GCA_016081115.2). Classification (NCBI taxonomy): domain Eukaryota; kingdom Viridiplantae; phylum Streptophyta; class Magnoliopsida; order Lamiales; family Orobanchaceae; genus Rehmannia; species Rehmannia glutinosa. The sequence goes on from JABTTQ020000415.1 coordinate 640,404, forward strand.
AATAATAAAGATAAGCAAGAATGAAAGTATGTTGAATGTAAAAAAACACAAGCAAGTTATAGTGGTTCAAGGATGTGGTAATTCCTCTAATCCACTTTTCTCCAACCCCTGGAGGAATACACTAGTGTAACTTGACTTGGTTACAAATGGTTACAGTCTGAGTCAGCTTTGATCATACAACTAGCTGCTCCTAGGACTCAACTTTTTCACAAGACGGTTGTCCTGCTATTTCAGCTCCTTCATACCTTTGGAATTGTTCACACAACCCTCCAATAGGTTCAAAGCGCTGGTTAGATGTGGAACCTTACTACACATCCTTCAACCTTGGAGATAGACCCCTTGTTCTTGAAACAAGTTTTTCCGCTTCAACAAATGAAGTCGTCTTTCCTTCACTGAGTGTGTTGGATCGATTTCCTTCGAGATAAAGCTTGAGGATATTCTTTTAATACTTGAAAGCATTGCTTTGCTTTGCAGGTTATTTGCTTGCTTACCTGCGTACCCTTTTTTTTGTTTGTAACCTTCTCTCTGTCTATTCCTTAGCCTTTTATAGTGGTGGTTCGAAAATGTATCCATTGAAGAGGTAGATGTATTTTTAAACTCCACTTCTCAGGTTGTTGGCTTGTCTTGTCTTGCATCATTGATGTAGACTGTACCATGAATTTATGCTCTGCAACCTTTCCTTAATCTCTGCAGGTTTTCAGGTACATCTTATTGGTCCCTTGCTTTTTGCACTCTTTCAGCAAAATAACTTTAAGGTAGGCAGTCTGACACATTCTTATTTTCAGCAAAACATTGACTTTGCTTGAAAATAGATCTCTTTCAGCTTTCTTTGATCCTTTCAGCAACATAACCCCTTTGACAGTCAATTCCGATGATTTTGGAATGACTTTGTTTGTCACCGGCCACCGACCGAGATAACTTTTTCACTTCACTTGACTGAGACTTCATTTCATTTTACTCATCTGCCACTCAGCTGGGTATTTTCTTCGATCTTCAGTCGAGTCCTGCAATCTTCAACTTGGGTGCTTCCACTCAGCTTACATAACCCTATCTATTACAAGTTGATTTACAGTTGAATTGGGTGTCAACTTCCTAATCTAAGTTTTACATGGTATCATCAAAATCTATTACATTAATTTCCCAACAGTACGCAAAAGTTAGGGGGATCCCTGGGGATTGCCTAGGGAGGCCCCTTCGATGCTCAAGTCGACTTGGTGAATGAGAGAATAAATCAGTAATTGAATATTGAATTAAATGTGTAGGAGAATTATGAGTTAATTAACTTACAAATGAATAGGAATGACCTTTTTATACCTGAGAGATAGGACATGCGGGCCGTGTAGGAGAACTCGGCCTATGGACCAGTCCGCGTAGGAGAAATTGGCCTATGGGCCAGTCTCAGACACTTTTGGATCGGGTTATTTTATTAAGAGCCCATTGGGCAGTTTATATTAAATAAATATATAAACTGAATTATATATTAATTAACTAAATATTATTTTCGCCCCCAACATAAGCCCCCCAGCTCGGCGCTGCGGTGGGACGAAGCAATGCGGGAGCTAAACTGGTACCATGTTTGGTTTGTCTTGTTTGTGCATCTTGTCTTGCCTTTTGAGAATCTTTGAACGCTTTTTCATAAGAATGCTCGAAAGGAGAGCCTTTGTCTTCCAAAGTCAATATTTCCATCTCTACTCTTTAATTTTAAAATTTTTTGCTTTGTAGAAAACTTAGAAAAATTTCTTGAAAGTTGAGGTGAGAGTTGAGATGAAAGCCCGATGAGGGGAGAGATTGCTCAAGGGCACCTCCCTGGAGCAGGCAAGGGCGCCCCCTAGGCGCCCTTGTGGGGTGCCTTTAAGGGGGCCCCTTATGCCCCCTCTTGCATGGAGGAGGGCGCCCTCCCGAGGGTGGCCCAATCCCATCGGTCCTTCATTCCTTTTATTTTCTTCGTCTTTTCTGGAATTTTTCTGTCTTGAGCCAGATTTTCGATTCCGACCTTTCTTTATTTCCGATTTCCTCCGTCTTTTTGGGAATCTAGCTTCTGGTTCCTTGTCCGTGGGGACTTGTTCTTTATTTGTGTAGAGACGAATCTTTCTCTTTGGAATGAAGCTTTAATTCTTCCGGAGTGGCCGGAGATACTTGTGTTTTGATTTATCCCTTCCGAAGCACAGAAGGAGCACCTTTCTGGTGCTTGGAGGGATCACCCTTCTGAAGATTTCTCTAAGTTCCTGCTTTTTCATTTTGATCTTTTCTCCACACGTGTTAGCATTTTTGCCTTCTTTTTCTTGCATATTTTCATCGTGGAGGAGAATTTACTGAGACTCTTGCGAGGAGATTCCTCCCTCTGGGGTCTTAGCCGGAGGAGAAAAATTTACGAGGACTCCCCGGTGATGAGAGTCTCTCCCCTCTGGAGCGTAAAGCTTCTCTAGGGGATTCTTTTATCTCACGTAGCGGAAAGCTTCTTTAGAGGTAGGGATGACAATGAGGCGGGATAGGGTGGGTACCTGCGGGGCGGAGGTGATACCTAGACCCGCCCCGCCATGAGTTAGGGGTGGGCGGGCGGCCCAAAAGGGGCTGGGCGGGTCATTTTTCCATCCCTATCTAGAGGATCTTACTTGCCTCACGGAGGGGAAAGCTTCTATAGAGAACTTTGTCGATCTCACGGAGCTGAAAGCTTCTCCAGAGGACTTTGTCTGTCTCACGGAGCTGAAAGCTTCTCTAGAGGACTTTGCTTGCCTCATGGAGCAAAAAACTTCTCAAGAGGACTTTGTTTACCTCACAGAGCGAAAAACATTTCTAGAGGATTTTGTTTACCGCACGGAGTCGAAAGCTTCTCTAGAGGATTTTTATTTACCTTACGGAGCGAAAAGCTTTTCTAGAGGATTTTATTTACCTCACGGAACGGAAAGCTTCTCTAGAGAATTTTATTTACCTCACCGAGTGGAAAGCTTCTCTAGAGGATTTTATTTGCCTCACAGAGCGGAAAGCTTCTCTAGATAACTTATTTTTGCCCGGAAGCATCGAGGGAGTCCCTTGTCCAGCGAGGCTGTTGGCGAAAACTCTCAATGACATAGATGAGAGCTGACAACCGCGTTCTTGGGTGAGTGTGAGGGTAATCGATGCTTGGCTACTTCTTGCTTCGTGTGCAATAGGTTCTCAGGCTGATTCCTTCATGGATCAGCTTTCTTCCTCTATGGAGTCTTCGTCTTCTCTAATGAGTTGAGCGTTGATCATTTCTTTATCCTTTCGTGTTGGGGCATACTTTGCAAATGAATGGAGATTTTGCTGAGCTCCCTCCAACTAAGGATGGTTCATCGACAAGTTGTCTGGGAGTTCTATTTTTCTATAAAGGGTTGTTTGTTCCAGAGATAGTTTGACTAGTCTGGATGGCTCTTGAATCTTCAGCCCGAGCGTCGAGGGGAGTTTGTGCCTATCTTTTTTGGACTTCAGGTTTTGTTTGTCCTTCATCCATGTGATGGCTTCTTCAGTGTCTGGTTGCTTTCCAGTTCATTGTTCATCTCTTTCGTTCTAGACGAGTGGGGTCATTCTTCATGCAGCTGATGTTGCGGTCTGCAATGGCAGGTTACCCTTACGAGGGGTCTTTATGCAGCCAACGAAGCTTGGGGATATCCTCATGCGTTGCTCCGAGATAATTGATGTCTTAGAGTGTTCCGGGTAGTTTCATTAACCTGAAGAGCTTTCCGAGTTCAACGGGCTTATTTGGTGAGTAGAGCCCTTCATGAGGAGGAGATTGAGAAAGGGCGCCCTTTTGGCCAGGTAAGGGCGTCCCCTTCAGCCGAGCAAGGGAGCCTCCTTCAACTTTATAAGTTGTTGAATGGCTTCCCTATGGAAGAATGAGTCTATCATCATGTCTTCTCAACGATTTGTCTTGTTGCTTGGTGTTCCCAACATTCGAGCATATGGCTTCCATAAATCACTTCTTGATGTCTTGGAGTAACTCTCATTCCTATTGTTTTACTTGAAAAAGATGAGCCATGGTCCCTGATTACTTCCTTCTGATGGAGAATCGTTGTGCGAAGACAGTAGTAAGTTTGTCTATCCCAATGATTGATCTAACTGAGAGCTAATCAACCAAGTTAGTGTGTTTGGGCATTGTTTTCCGGACACTTTACAACAGGAAACATCCATCATACTGTGGAGATCCGCCTTTGCATGGAGTTTGTCTAAGTGCTCCTGGTGGACCTCTGGTCTCATCATACTCCGAGAGGTTGGAGATCTTGATGCCCGAGGGCAATGGCTTGGCCCGAATGGCAGGGGTCAGTGAACTTTCTCCCTAAAGAGATGGCCCATGAGTTGGCTTGATTGGTATTTTACCTCCCGCGACTCTTCTGCATGAGAGTGGACTCGGGAGTGTTAGGCTCTATTTCCAGCTTCTCTTCGAGTGGGAGCGTGCTGATCTCCTTGATATTTTCCAAGTCCTTCATTTTTTTTATCTTCTTCCCTAAGGTTGGAGTCTTCAATATCTATTGAAGCTTGAGAGATGTCTTCCCGCAGCTTCCGCCGTAGCATGATTCCTTGAAGCAGCTCGGCAACTTCTTCGATTAGGGCTTAGAGGACTTTTTGCGTTAAGCGAACTTCTTAATGGGCGGAGCCCCCTCAGGAGGAGCAGGATGCGGCCCCCTTTTTGGTTTTGGCGGAGGCGGCGCCCTTCCTGGAGGAGAGGGCTGACATCTCATCTTCAATGTGATAGTTCTTGTTGTTGATTCCTGGATCCACAACCAGCAGCTTGGGATTCTTTAGCTAGTGGCGGCTCTTCATGATTCTCGCCGCATTCTTCTTTTCTTCTTCTTTGACCTTTGGTCGGTCTCTTCCATGGTGGCGGAGTCAAGGTCATCTCCTTGCGGCTCGGTCACGGCCCGGCAACCGTTAGCAGAGCTTGAAAGGTTTCCCAGGTCAGGTGAACTTGTTTAGAGAGTAAACCCTTCTTCCGGGTAGCCCTGTGCAGCGGTGGTAATGTCCTTCTCTCCCGTGGGGGATGTGGCGTCCTTCCGATGGGCAGGTAAATTTCTTCAATGGGCGGAGCTCCTTCGGATGGAGGTGGCGGCGCCTTTTCTTCTTGGGGGGAGGTGGCGCCCTTCCGGTGGAGAGGTTGCTCGTCTCCCGCCTTCTTGATGGCCTTTCCTCTTGCTGGTCTCTGGCCCTAGGGCCTCCAGCTTGGGATCCTACTCCATGCGCTTGAGGCCGGGTCTACTTCTTCATGTGCTTTTGTTGTTCCACAGATGATGCCAAAATGATGTGGATTTTTAAGGCAAATCACTCCAAGTCAATGGTGCAGATAATATCCTTCTTCCCAAGAGGGAAGTTTTCAAGTTTTCTTCTCCAGAAGTTAGAAATTCCCCGACGCTCAAGTCAGCTTGTTGAACGAGAGAATAAAATAGTAATTGAATACGTAGGAGAATTATGAGTTAATTAACTTATCAATAAATAGGAGTGACCCTTTTATTCTTGGGAGATGAGCCCTATGGGCCGTGTAGGAGAATTCAGTTTATGGGCCAGTCCGCGTAGGAGAAATCGGCCTATGGGCCAGTCCCGGACACCTTTGGGCCGGATTATTTTATTAAGAGCCCATTAGACATTTAATATTAAATAAATATATAAAGTGAATTATATATATTAATTAAATGTTGTTTTTGTCCCCAACAATTTCCAATTTCTAGCTAGTTCTTAAAATTACTCTTTAATTGGAACTCTGCTCACTTAATTAAGCATGTGATGACTTTTCTCGGACAACCACGGGACCCTTCTAACGTTTATCCGTGTTGTAAATCAGGAATCCACACTCATAACTCACATTCCAAAATACATAATTTCGAAGAAATTTGTAAGTTTCTTTTAACATCATCAACCACATTCATGCATTGAGCCTGCAGACAAAGACCGTATACATATGGCCTATGTTGAATTTTTGTGTGGATAAAGATGCATCTTTCCTTTTGCTTTCTATTTTCTTTCGTACGGATTACATATTTGTACTGGGAATCCAGTCGGTGCAGGGCAAAATTGACCTGATGATTGGAATAATTGGCCTTTACAACAGCCAGCTACAACTTAGTCCACTGACAAATTATAGCCACATCCTGAAAAAGACATTCATATGAATATTTGCAATAATAATGTACATCGATTTTGTGTTTTTTTTCATTGCACATGCAATCTCGTATGTCGTCGACACATATCACACCTTGTACGGGCCTCTCACACGAGCAACAAGTCGGAAATTAAAGTCAGCCGCCCCAAGTATACACGCTAAACAAGACCAAAATGAATTTATTGGTCATTTTAGGCCATTCTTTGATCTTGGACTAGAAAATGTCTGTCTCTATTTGGTTTTGAAAGAAAACATTTATCAATCATATTTTTTTTTCACAAACCATGTTGAATTGGTGATTATTATGTCAAAGAGAAAATGATGGAATTTGGTTTTGACGCATGTAGGTAATTTCGAGTTTAATTATATAATTATGGAGTAATTATTTCCCGAATTGTTGACCCACGAGGCATGGTTCATTATATAAGGCCCATGAGGTCTGATCCATTATATGAGGCCCATGAGCCCAAGTCCAGATTATAAATAACACGTCTTTATTCATTTATATCATTTGTAAGGAAATTCAATTTAAATTACGCAGTTTCTCTACTTTAGACTTTTTAATTAATATTAAGGAATTTTATTAACTTAAGCATCAGAGGACTTTCCTGGGATACTCTTAAGACCCTTCTCGATCATTGTTTGTTCGTGTTGCATGATGAATCCCACCTAGAAGATTTTAATGGCTTTGCTTAGCTTTTGAGAGCTTTTGCAGGATGTGTAGATTTTAGCAGCGTTATATTTCAAGATTATCACTTGTTTTTAAAATTAAAATTTAAATTCAAACATCTACCGTTGAATTCGTACTGTACTTATTACATATATACGCATTATGTGCACTAAATGTTGTGCTATGTGATCTAATTTTTGTCAAATAGAAAAACTTGACTCAAAAATCAAAATGCATATGTTGCATATACATACAGTACTTATCCAATTCCAATCCATTATTGAAATGAGGCATGAGCATGCCAGAATATGAATTAAATGCACGATTTTATTTTTATTTTAAAAAAATTGTTATCAAGACAACCATTCATTTTTATTATATAATTTTATTAATTGGTTATTCTCCCTTCTTTAATTGGACCCTGTATTTATTGTACTAGCATCCTCATTACTTAATAACAAAGTGGACCGACACACAGTGATATGAATTGTTCTTCGTCTCATCAAAGCCCCACATCCTTTTCTTTATGTAATCTCTATTTATTGTGCGTATAAGTTTTTGTGATTCTGTTTTCTGAGTACTGATAAAATGAGGGACCACATCTCCTAATATCATTAACTTCATGTAGTAGAATTATTCATTCCCCCCTTAATAATGAATCCAGCTCATCAAACTTGTTATGAAATTAATACTTATTCCAATTTGTATATATTATTTCCAAATAATTATAAAATTTTATATCTCATAAATATAATAGACCTAGTTTTTGCAGAAAGTCATACGGTAAAATTATGGTTATGAAAAATGAAGGCCAAGATGAATGTTTTTTAAGCTTGATTTTAGTTCTAGTATTGGCTGTTGGGATGCGATTATGGACAAAAAGAAGGGGTAATTGACAAATTAATTAACAACCACCTCTTTGAGCCTTCATTTATTATTTTTTTTCAAAATAAAGTCAACCTAGAATTTTGGATGTCATTTTCATCCTTTCCACAATAAGTTATTCTTGTGCATGGGCATATTTATTACTAATACAAATAAATTGGATTTGTGTGCAACTAGCATTACTTGGTGCATATTCTAGTTGCTGCTCATGTGTCCACCCTAGAAGAAGTTTTTAAAATTTTAAAATATATCATTCGAGTTCTCCAACTTTTCTTGTGTTCATTTTTCCCCCTAAACAGAGTGCGTTTTTTGATATTTCTTGCAATTAAACTTAGTACCCTTCTTGATTTATGTTTTTATTTGGTTTGTCATCTTCATTTGTAGATAAGTTTGATTAAGTCTAACCATGTAAATTCTTTTTTCATTTCCTTGTCAATTCCTAGCTTACATTTATATATATTTGGATTTTAATTATGATGTAACTGCAGAAGATCTAAGTTCTGTTTTTCTTAAGTTTTTTCGATAACATTTGTATTTAACATGTTAAGTATATGGATAATATGATGATGTCATTTAATATGATATCACTTATTAGATTCCATCAAAAATATACAGTTTAAGTTAAAAAGTTTTGAAAAAGAATTCCACTTGTTGCGAACAGCGTTCTAAAAAGCGCTCGGTGTTAGGCACTGTCAGACTGGGGTCTAGCCCCTAGCCGGAGCCTGAGCGGAGTTAGTTGGGTATAGATAGGATTATGAAAGGACTAATTGGAAGAAAAATGTAGGTGGCCAAGGGGAACTTAGACCATACAAGGATTAGTGGAGATTTTTATAACAATAGATCAGTGTTCTAAAAAGCACTAGGTATTAGGCTGACGACAGACTGAGGCCTAGCTAGTTCCTAGGCGGAACTTGGGGTGGGTTAGTCGGGGTATAGATTTGATTAGGCGGGACCTAATTGTAAGAAAAATGTAGGCAGCTAAGGGGGCCTAGAGTCTAAGCGGAGATCAGCGGGGCTATGCCAGGATTTAAAGCAAAATAAAATGTTAAAAACTAGGATCAGTACATTTTCCTTTTTTTTATATTTCTATTTATTTAAAAAAAATAAAAACAATAATTAATGTGAAGAAGTTGGAGGATCTTCAACCGTATCAAAAGTAAGAGTTCGAGCGTCTTAGAATATAAAACCATGAATTATTTGAGCTATTATAAGCCTTACATATTGTATTATTCAACTTCATTATTGTTTTTGAAGGTAAAACTCCCTCTATCTTTTATGTTATTTTCCCTATTTCCCAGCATCGAATAAAATTTGTAAGCATAGGAATGTCGGCATATTCGTGGATTAAAATCCTAAAATACATATGGTGGGTTTTATTAAATGGGAAGCACAGCGAAGCAATAGATACTATCTAAATTTTATTTTAGAAAAATTGAAATGAAGGGAATAAGCATGTATTTATGGTTGACTTGAGAGAACAGCTCACACCAAAGTGTTAAATAAATTAAGATAAAGCTCACGAGTTGATGATTAGGGCATGTAGACATTGTATGTATCTTGTTATGGGGCCTTATTTTCAATATTTGCGTTTGTGATGGGATTTTTTGTCTGGGTTATTGCTAATGTCAAGGAAACTTCATTTGTTGTAAAAACAAGACAACCATAATACATATTAAATATTAATATATGCATGTATATATAAGATGTGTATTACCTTGATTCACGATCCGTAAAATAGATATATAATTGTTGAATGGGATCATTGTCTGTCACATATCAAGTTGTTAGCGGTGTTAGAGTAGTCCCGACGAAATTAACTAACCCTTTGACGCTCAAATCAATGTGCATTTCTAATTTTTGAAGTTCGTACGTTATATCATTTATTATATGTGATATACAACTGTCTAAGTACACTACCTAATAAAAAAAATTCAATTAGGAGGGTCTTTCGTAATTGGGCCTTGTATCATCAATGTAGGCTTAATTGTAAAATGTGGACATTAACTATACTCCATTGGCAAAGGACATTTAGTTTGCATACATGAAATTTTGGAAATAACTTTAAAATATTAGTGAATTGAGGACAAATTACCAAATTAATTTACTTATTTTCCTGTGTAATGTTGACTTGTTTCCCTCATGGGGAAAATGAAAGGACTAACCCTAGGTGCCCCTCTACTGCCTGCCCTATGGGAATAACTAAATCCTTAAAGGAATGAATCCCAAGGGATTCGAACTTTGCTCCATGCGGCAAATCTACCACCAGAGTACCAACTTGGCTACGCCCGCCCCTCAATCTTATATCCCACTGCTTACTTAAACTTGGTAGATGTGTTATTATCATTACAATGATATGGGATAGTGAGTTCATGTCCTAACAAATAAGATTACATAAGAGTGGGGGAGTTCTATTTCCTATTACATTCTGTATTGTCATCATTAAAATTTATAGAATATTTTCCAAACACTGATAATATTAATAGTAATGTTATGAATATGTTACACAGTATTGATGACAATTTCAGATAATAATATGAGATAATTAAAAACACTACACCTAAGATTTAGCCTATTTATGATAAAAACAATATTGTTGTTGTTAATGTTTATTGGAGTAATAAGTTGCTAACACGAATTTTGTTGTTTAGTTATCCTCTCTACAGTAGGTTGTTAGTTGGTTATTTTTCTGTTACAACCATTAGTTTAGTTTGTGTATAAATGTACTATACACATCTCTCTTGAAGCTTTGAGTTGAAATGAAAATTATATTGATTCCTCTAAATTCTCTTCTATCATATTATTAACATGGTATCACGAGCTCTACGTCGTGGGTAGTAGCTTCCGATCTGCAAATTCTCTTTCCGCCATGGATTCTCCTTCGGCGATTTCTTCTATCTCCACTGTTATTCTTCCTAGTTTTACTACTTTGACAATTCGGTTGGATCGCAGTAACTATACGTTCTCGCGTGCACAAGTTCTTGCTACAACTCGTGCGCATGGTTTTGATGGCTTCCTCACAGGTGCCATTGCTCCTCCGGCTCAGTTTCTCTCTGATTCTTCTTCTTCGACGAGTTCCAATGTCAATTCGGATTATGTTCTATGGTTGCGCCGTGATCAGTTCTTATTCAGATGGCTCCTATCTTCTATCTCTGAATCGATGCTTGGACATATCACTCGTTATTCTTCATCTGCTGAAGTTTGGTCTGTTTTATCAAATCTGTTCCATACTCAATCGCGTTCTCGAATTATGCATCTTCGTTTATTGCTTCAAAGTACTAAGAAAGCTGACTCTTCTATTGATGATTATCTTTTAAAAATGCGAGGAATAGCTGATCAATTGCATTCTGCAAGACAAAATATAAGTGATGATGATCTCATTCTGTATGTTTTAGGTGGATTAGGTCAAGAGTATGAATCTGTTGTGGTGAATTTAACCTCTCGGTCTAAGCATGTTACTTTTCAGGATGTTCACTTTGCTTTGCAAACTCAGGAGATGCGTTTGCAACAGCTCAACTCTACTCATTCTATAGATGGATTTCACTCTGCAATTGTGGCATTTTCTGGAAATAAACCTGGTAGAGGTGCAAGTTTTGTTTCAAATAATAACCGTGGTGGTTTTTCTTTTCGTGGTCGTGGTAGGGGTCGATTTGGAAGGTCTAATCGCCCTGCTTGTCAAATCTGTGGAAAAACGAATCAGATTGCTTCGAAGTGTTTCAAAAGATTTGATATCAGCTTTCATGGTTTGGATACCTCAGCAGCTCCTCATGCTCATGTAGCTACATCCAATGTGCCTACTTCTCCTTCTAGTGCTGGTTGTCCTTCAGGTGTTGCCTATCCAGCTGATCCACAGTGGGTTTGTTGATAGTGGTGCCACAAGTCATGTGACTGCAAATCTTCAGAATCTAAGCCTCAATCATGAATATCTTGGTTCAGACAAATTGTCAGTTGATAATGGTTCTCAACTCCCCATCTCTCATATTGGTTCTTTTGTAGTTCCTATTCTTCACTCATCTACTTCTCTTCTTCTTAACAATATTCTCTATGTGCCTCATATTACAAAAAAACTTTTAAGTATTTCACAATTCACTAAGGATAATCAAGTTCTTATTGAATTTCATGATTCATTTTGCCTTGTCAAGGACAAGTCCACTCACAAGGTGTTGTTGAAGGGCATACTTAAGGATGGACTCTATCAAATTAACTTCTCTAGCATGCTCAGTTCTTCTCCTTCGTGTAATACAGTTTTTCTTTCTCCCAGTTGTAATGTTGCTCACATTAATAATGATACTGTAAACATGTGGCATCAAAGACTTGGTCATCCTTGTAGTGATGTTCTAAATAAAGTTCTTAGTAAGTTGTCCGTTCCTTTAAGTCTCAGCATGTTGACTTTTGTGTTGCTTGTAAAATTGGTAAGCTTCAGTCTATATCATTTCCTTATGTTCCCTCTCACACTACCTGTCCATTTCAACTTGTTCATACTGATGTTTGGGGACCTTCATCTGTTCCCTCTCTTGATGGTTACAAATATTATGTGCATTTCATTGATGATTTTAGTAGGATCACTTGGATCTTTCCATTACACTCTAAAAATGAAGTTCACTCTGTGTTTGTTCAGTTCAATGCTTATGTCACTAGGCAATTTCACACTAACATACTAGCATTACAATCTGATTGTGGAGGGGAATTTAGACCTCTTTTACCTTTACTTAAAACTCTTGGTATTGTTTTTAGACATTTTTGTCCTCATACTCATCCTCAAAATGGAAGAGCTGAGAGAAAACATCAACATATTATTGATATAGTATTTTCTATGATGGCTCAAGCTCAGCTTCCAATGAAATTTTGGTGGGATTCCTTTGTATCTGTTGTTTACACTATCAATAGGCTTCCCTCTCTAACTATTCATAATATTTCTCCCTTTCAAAAACTCTTTAATCAAGTTCCTGATTATTCATTTCTTAGAGTTTTTGATTGCTCCTGTTATCCATATCTTAGACCTTACAATACCACTAAGATGCAGTTTAGAAGCTCTAAATGTCTATTTTTGGGTTATAGTCCCTCTCACAAGGGATACAGGTGTATGTCTTCCACTGGCAGAGTCTATGTGGTAAGAACTATGGCTTTCAATGAATCCGAATTCCCATATTCTTCCATGTTCTCTCCTACTTGTTCTTCTTCTCCCTCTTCAAATTCACTTGTATCCAATTCCCTACATGTCCTTCTTGTCCCTCGCTCTACTTCTCCTGCAGCTTCTTTAAATCCCTTCTCCTTCTGTTCCTCCTCCTTCTTTTTCTCTTTCTCCATCATCAGTCTCTCCTTCTCCTCCTCCTGTGTTAATTCCTCATCCTCCTTCTCCTGTCACAAATGCACACACTATGCAGACTAGGTCCAAAAGTGGTATATCCAAACCTAAACTCTTCTCTGTATCTGTTAATTCTTGTTCTTCTCAAGAACCATCTACTATTGTTGATGCTTTGTCTCATCCAAGATGGAAAGAGGCTATGGATGATGAGTTTGCAGCCTTGCTCAGGAACAATACTTGGGAGCTTGTTCCCTCAAATGAGCACATGAATGTCCTGCAACACAAATGGGTGTTTAGAGTCAAACATAAACCAGATGGCAGTGTTGATAGATTTAAGGCCAAGCTGGTGACCAAAGGGTTTCAACAATCAGCTGGGGTGGACTATTTTGAAACTTTTAGTCCTGTTGTCAAACCTATCACAGTCAGAGTTATGTTTTCTCTTGCAATCTCTAGAAGTTGGGTTGTTCGGCAAGTGGATATCAACAATGCTTTGGATATCAACAATGCTTTTCTCAATGGTGATCTCAAACAAGTTGTTTATATGTCTCAACCAGAGGTTATGTTGATCCATCTAAGCCTAATCATGTTTGCAAACTTGTCAAGGCTTTGTATGGCCTTAAACAGGCACCAAGAGCTTGGTTTGAAAAGCTTAAGAGCTTTATTCAGAAAATTGGGTTTTCTGAGTCCTCCTCTGATAGCTCTCTTTTCTATCTCAAGTCTCATAATCAACTTCATATCATTCTAGTTTATGTGGATGACATTCTTGTTACTGGTGATGATCCTTCCTTTGTTCAGAAGATTATTGATCAGCTGCAACAGGGTTTTTCTCTCAAGCATATGGGAGAAGTTAGTTATTTTCTGGGTATTGAGGTTCATAAACTTCCTCAACAAGGTGGTTTTTTGCTCAATCAACCCAAATATATTTCTGATTTACTTGTGAAGGCCAATATGGTTGATTGTAAATCATGTCCTACTCCCTCTTGTCCCAGTCAGAGGTTATCTTTACATGATAGTACTCAATTCTCTTCTCCCACTCTATATAGAAGCATTGTTGGTGCTCTTCAGTACCTCACTTTAACTAGACCAGACATCTCATACTCTGTCAATAAGCTGAGTCAGTTTTTACCCTCTCTTACTACAAATCATTGGGCTGCTTGTAAGAGAGTACTCAGGTACTTAAAAGGCACACTTCATACAAGCATTTGTTTCACTTCTTCTTCTAGAATGAATCTTGAGGGATATGTTGATGCTGATTGTGCTAGTTGTTTAGATGATAGAAGGAGTACCTCTGGTTATTGTGTCTTTCATGGGGTCAATTTAATTGATTGGTCATCTAAAAAGCAACATGTTGTTGCTAAGAATATATGTGTTTGCTCGCTCGCCGCTCTGCACTGGAATTGGTGTGGACTAGGTCTTGTTTTCTTTGAACTTGGAGTATGTCTTGAAAATCCCCTCGTGTTGTGGTGTGATAGTGCGGGGATGTTGCTCGGCATCTAATCCACTTTTTCATTCGAGGACCAAGCATATAGAAGTGGATGTCCACTTTATTAGGGAAAAGGTTCAGTCTGGTGATATTGATGTTAGGCCTATTCCTTCAGAGTCTCAAATTGCTAATATCCTCACTAAGGCCTTACCTGCTGCTCGATTTTCTCAGCTGTGTTTAGTTAAGTCCCCTGGTTCGGTTTGATAGGGGTGCATTGGAGTAATAAGTTGCTAACACGATTTCTGTTGTTTAGTTATCCTCTCTACATTAGGTTGTTAGTTGGTTATTTTTCTGTTACAACCGTTAGTTTAGTTTGTGCATAAATGTACTGTACACAGCTCTCTTGAAGCTTTGAGTTGAAATGAAAATTATATTGATTCCTCTAAATTCCCTTCTATCATATTATTAACAATGTTATTATAAATATATCATCGACACTTGTTTTAGTTTACAAATTGCACATTTTGAGGAGGTATTTATAATAAACACAAACCTTAAGGGTACTTATAATTTTTTTTTTTATAATTAGGTTAAATCTCGAAATAATTTTTATATTTGCAATTACAATAACTCTATACTATACTTTAAATCGTGATCACTATAAAATACCATTTATTTTACATGATAATATTATAATAAAAATAATTAAAAAGAAAAAAATACCATTGTTGTTTCTTTAATTTGGGATAGAGCTTGAGCTCGATTTGAAAAATTTTAGTATAATTTAAAGTTCCTTATTTCACTTAGTATTTAAAGTTCAAAGAATCGAAAAGTTGTTGGGCATCCACCATAAAATGAAGATAGGAAAGTCAAGGAAATGGGGCTAAAAGCTAAGGTGTCTTGTGTGGAAAATAAGAAAAGTTGGCCATTTCTTTGACAAAGCAGTCGTCCATTGGTGGCTTTCCCATGGGATAATGAAACATGTGTTTGATATATTTGAATGGTTTCTTGAAACCTTATGCTAATTTTTCTATAAATAGAGAGGTGAAGAGCAGATGCAAAGATATGGCAAGCAATTGATGAGCTTGGTCATCCAACCAGGTGGAGAGGAAAAATGAGTGTACACACTTGGGGAGATCAATTTGGGTGAGTCAAATTGTGATAGGTGCGGGGAAACACTCGGGGTATTTTTCTCTTGGGTAACACAAAGGGGTTGGGGAGAGTGTTCTTTGATAACTAGTAAAGTGGTTGTACGAGAGTCTTTTATTCTTGGGTTTGATCCATAAAACTCAAGGGGTGTATTTTCTTGTACCGAAAAAATCTTTATTAGTAAAGAACGGAAACTCTCGTGGACGTAGGTGGATTTTGCCGAACCACGTAAAATCATTGTGTGCATTTTATATTCTGTTGGTGTCATTTATTTTTGCCATCATCTTGTTGGTGTGATTTGTCGGGTATTCCGAATATACCAAATCTTGGATCACGACACACCTCCGCTGTGCCCAACAAGTGGTATCAAACCTACTTGGTAACTCGGGCAAGGTAGAAAATTGAGATTTGATTTTTCCGGTGGACACTGTGGCAGTGACAAATCCATTCAAGATGCAATAATTTGACGGCAAAGGGAATTTCACTCCTTGGCAATAAAGGGTGAAGGATCTCCTAGTTCAACGGGCCTGGCAATGGCGTTGAAGGGATAGGAGACAAATTGACAGATATGAAAGGAGCACAAACGATGGGCGAATTTGGATCAAGCCCAGGGGAAGTTGGTGTAAAGGTTGAGGAAGAAGATAAAGCCCTTTAACTTCTTACCTCTATCCCGCATTCATATGATAGCCTAGTGACGACGTTGTTGTATGGGAAAGACACACTGAACTTGGAGCATATAAAAGCATCATTGTTGTCCCACGAAAAACAAAAGAAGGCAAACCAGGAGGAGGGGCATGAATCTGCTTTGGTTGCTCGGGGCATAAATCGGAACGGGAGAAAATCGGTGGTGGATCCGTGACCGCAGTCGATTCAAGGACCAGGGGAAAGGGTATTGTGTGTTATCGTTGTCACGAGGAGGGCCACATAAAAAGGAATTGTCCTTGGAGAAAGAAGGATGATGACGGTGACGGTGATGGTGGCAGTGGTGATGCGGTGATAGCTGCGGAAGATGAAAATATCTCACAGTCTCCACGAGGATTGATACTTCTTCTCGAGATTGATGGATTTTAGATTCGGGTTGCGTAATGCATGTGTACTCCTGAAGTGATTATTTTGATTTACTTAAATTGGAGAGGACAGGAACTTTGTTCTCGGGTGATGGTTCTACATCTGGAATCATGAGATTAATTGGAGTGGTAAAAATCAAAATGGGTGATGGAGTGGACCGTACTTTGGGTGGTGTCACATATGTCCCAAAGATGCGGAGGAATCTAATTTCCTTGAGCCAAGTGGATTCCAACAGCTGCGATATTCAGCTGGAGGTGGAGTCCTGAAAGTCACACGTGGCGGAAGGGTCCTAAGGGTGAGAGAAAAGTATTGGAATTTGTATCGTCTGGTGACCTCAAGGATTCTTTGGAAGTTGAGTACACCAGAAGGCTTCCGGGAGCGAGGCGAGTGTGAGGGAAATCCTCTTGGGCAAGAGGATGGATTGAGGTCGTCCTCTCGGCATCAACTGGTGGTGTTGATCGGACTCGCACAGTCGGAAGTTGTTGCCAAATCTTGGATCACGACATCCGCTTATGCCCAACAAAAGGCAATAGCAACATGTAATTAAGCGGTGTAAGAACATGTGCATTGACCGAATGAATCAAGGTGGAGTTAGGACTCATCGATTCAAAGATGTGCAAAGAAATGAAGGCCAATGGTGTTTGATATTCGGTTTTGCGGGATGGTGTTTTATGCTTGAGGTGGAGATTGTTGGGCATCCACCATAAAATGAAGATAGGAAAGTCAAAGAAATGGGGCTAAAAGCTAAGGTGTCTTGTGTGGAAAATAAGAAAAGTTGGCGAGTTCTTTGACAAAGCGTCGTCATTGGTGGCTTTCCCATGGGATAATGATAATGAAACATGTGCTTGATATATTTGAATGGTTTCTTGAAACCTTATGCTAATTTTCTCTATAAATAGAGAGGTGAAGAAGAGCATATGCAAAGATATGGCAAGCAATTGATGAGCTTGGTCATCCAACCAGGTGGAGAGGAAAAATGAGTGTACACATTTGGGGAGATCAATTTGGGTGAGTCAAATTTTGATAGGTGCGGGAAAACACTCGGGGTATTTTTCTCTTGGGTAACACAAAAGGGTTGGGGAGAGTGTTCTTTGATAACTAGTAAAGTGGTTGTACGAGAGTATTTTATTCTTGGGTTTGATCCATAAAACTCAAGGGGTGTATTTTCTTGTACCGAAAAAATTCTTTATTAGTAAAGAACGGAAACTCTCGTGGACGAGGTGGATTTTGCCGAACCACGTAAAATCACCGTGTGCATTTTATATTCTCGGTGTCATTTATTTTTGCCATCATCTTGTTGGTGTGATTTGTCGGGTATTCCGAATATGCCAAATCTTGGATCACGACACGCTCTCGTTGTGCCCATCAAGTGGTATCAAACCTACTTGGTAACTCGGGCAAGGTAGAAAATTGAGATTTGATTTTTCGGTGGACACCGTGGCGATGACAAATCCATTCAAGATGCAACAATTTGACGGCAAAGGTAATTTCACTCCTTGGCAGTAAAGGGTGAAGGATCTCCTAGTTCAACGGGCCTGGCAATGGCGTTGAAGGGATAGGAGACAAATTGACAGATATGAAAGGAGCACAGTGGGCGAATTTGGATCAACTGGGGGAAGTTGGTGTAAAGGTTGAGGAAGAAGATAAAGCCCTTTAACTTCTTACCTCTATCCCAGATTCATATGATAGCCTAGTGACGACGTTGTTGTACGGGAAAGACACACTGAACTTGGAGCATATAAAAGCATCATTGTTGTCCCACGAAAAACAAAAGAAGGCAAACCAGGAGGAGGGGCATGAATCTGCTTTGGTTGCTCGGGGCATAAATCGGAACGGGAGAAAATCTGGTGGTGGATCTGTGACCAGCAGGTCAGATTCAAGGACCAGGGGAAAGGGTATTGTGTGCTATCGTTGTCACGAGGAGGGC
This sequence comes from Rehmannia glutinosa, assembly GCA_016081115.2. Classification (NCBI taxonomy): domain Eukaryota; kingdom Viridiplantae; phylum Streptophyta; class Magnoliopsida; order Lamiales; family Orobanchaceae; genus Rehmannia; species Rehmannia glutinosa. Next base: position 658,934 of record JABTTQ020000415.1, read on the forward strand.
CACATAAAAAGGAATTGTCCTTGGAGAAAGAAGGATGATGACGGTGGCGGTGGTGATGCGGTGATAGCTGCGGAAGATGAAAATATCTCACGTCTCCACGAGGATTGATACTTCTTCTCGAGATTGATGGATTTTAGATTCGGGTTGCGTAATGCATGTGTACTCCTGAAGTGATTATTTTGATTTACTTAAATTGGAGAGGACAGGAACTTTGTTCTCGGGTGATGGTTCTACATCTGGAATCATGAGATTAATGGAGTGGTAAAAATCAAAATGGGTGATGGAGTGGACCGTCTTTGGGTGGTGTCACCTATGTCCCAAAGATGCAGAGAATCTAATTTACTTGAGCCAAGTGGATTCCAATAGCTGCGATATTCAGCTGGAGGTGGAGTCCTGAAAGTCACACGTGGCGGAAGGGTCCTAAGGGTGAGAGAAAAGTATTGGAATTTGTATCGTCTGGTGACCTCAAGGATTACTGGAAGTGGAGTACACCAGAAGGCTTCCAGGGAGCAGACGAGTGTGAGGGAAACTCGTTGGGCAAGAGGATGGATTGAGGTCGTCTTTCCGGGCAGTCAACCGGTGGTGTTGATCGGATCGCACATGTGCATTGGCCGAATGAATCAGGTGGAGTTAGGACCTTACTGATTCAGCATGTGCAAAGAAATGAAGGCCAATGGTGTTTGATATTCTGGTTTGCGGGATGGTGTTTTATGCTTGAGGTGGAGGTTGTTGGGCATCCACCATAAAATGAAGATAGGAAAGTCAAAGAAATGGGGCTAAAAGCTAAGGTGTCTTGTGTGGAAAATAAGAAAAGTTGGCGCTTGTTTGACAAAGCGCATCGTCCATTGGTGGCTTTCCCATGGGATAATGAAACATGTGCTTGATATATTTGAATGGTTTCTTGAAACCTTATGCTAATTTTCTCTATAAATAGAGAGGTGAAGAGCATATGCAAAGATATGGCAAGCAATTGATGAGCTTGGTCATCCAACCAGGTGGAGCGGAAAAATGAGTGTACACATTTGGGGAGATCAATTTGGGTGAGTCAAATTGTGATAGGTGCGGGAAAACACTCGGGGTATTTTTCTCTTGGGTAACACAAAGGGGTTGGGGAGAGTGTTCTTTGATAACTAGTAAAGTGGTTGTACGAGAGTCTTTTATTCTTGGGTTTGATCCATAAAACTCAAGGGGTGTATTTTCTTGTACCGGAAAATTCTTTATTATTAAAGAACGGAAACTCTCGTGGACGTAGGCGGATTTTGCCGAACTACGTAAAATCACTGTGTGCATTTTATATTCTGTCGGTGTCATTTATTTTTGCCATCATCTTGTTGGTGTGATTTGTCGGATATTCCGAATATATCAAATCTTGGATCACGACACGCCTCCGCTATGCCCAACAAAAGGCACCCATAAGAACGTGTAATTAAGCGTGTAAGCACAAGAAAACTTGGTAAAAGGGTAAATTGGCATGAAAACTTTTGAGGATTGCTTTATTAGCAAATTCACCGCTAGATATTTGTTCGGTATCATATAATAAAAAAGGATATCTAAAATTAAATATTTTATTCAAATAAAATATTATAAAAAATGATGGCGCCCATAACCATGAGGCTCATATCATTGCTCACAGTTCGTGAGGTTCCCAGTTCCAGGAATAAATAACCCAATAACCCATCTCATCTCATTTGTATCATGTAATCGAACTTTAATTATAATTTACATAGTTAAGTCTCGCACTTTGGATTATTCTCTTGACACTTGCCAACTTAAGCATCGAGAGGACCTTCCCAGTCAACTTCAGTGGCCCTCATAACAAAAAGATTATGCACCGCTTATAGTTGTTCTTGTTTTTGTTCTTGTTTTGTTGTTCACAACAAGATTAATCGCCATTTTGATTTTATTAGACTAAAATATTTTACACCGCTATAAGCATAACTTCTTATCCTATAAAATAAAATAAAACTAGGGTAACCCACAAGGGTTGATAAGTTGGTGGAATAGGTGAGCACAAGAAATGACAGTGAGATATATGATTTTGAAAATGGGGGTACGTAGATATTAAATAAAATGTGCATATAAATATCGTTTAATGTTTAAAGTCCTACAACAAACACTCGTTTAAAATTTTAGATATTAAATAAAATATGCATATAAATATCGTTTAATGTTTAAAGTCCTACAACAAACACTGTTTAAAATTTTGTAAATGTTGATCACGTAACCATACATGAAAAATTAATACACACACACACACATATATATATATATATATAAAATACTTAGGATAATTAAGAAAACAGTAGACAACAAAATATAATTTTGGTAACATTATTGATATTATTAACCTTTTTTTATTTTTATTTTTTAGGTTTTTAATTTTTCCATGATTTATTTATTCTTGTTAAATCAATCTCTTGAATTTTGAAATCTTATTATGGGGATTTGTATGTTTTATTTGAATTTTCTAATTATTTTTATAAAAATAGGGGACAAATTTATAATTATTATTATTTTACTAAAAATTATAGTTGGATATTTTTAATTTGGGGTACAATCGCACCCCATCTGTCCACGTAGATCCGTCATTTTGTGAGAGCGGGACTTGAAGGTCACGAGTTCGATTCCCCTACCAACACTTTTTGCTTGGCACATTACGCGGGCTTGCATAGTGTGGTTTACCTGGTTGGTGTGTTTGGCAGACCAAGACGCGTCTAAAGCTGGAGGGTTTATCCGTCTCAATTTCGAATAGTAGCGCCGGTTTCCCCGTCATCAAAAAAAAAAAAAAAAAACTTGGACCTTTCTTAAAGGTCAACAACAAATTAAATTGATGGTTGCCAAAAGGACAACAATAACAAAGTGGAAATGACGGAAAGAAGGAACCTAAAGAAAGATGTTCACAAAATTAAATAAACAAATAACAAAGAATAGTAATAATAAATAAAGATTTTAGCAAAATAACGAAAGTGAATTTCAAATACATGAAAATAGCCACTTGACCGATGACCTTACTTGTAAAAATTCTTTTGTCATGGCCTTTTAAGTTCAAGCATGGAGGTTGAATGAAACTCTTGTTCATGCCACAAAGGCAAAAACACTATGAATGATTTGTCATCTTGGTCCTTGACTTTTTTTTAATTAATTTTTGAATCAGTCAGTAAAGTTCTAAAACTTGGGAAACAAAATATTACACATTTCATTCGAATATTCAGATCCATTTTGACTTGATACAAAATATTATATCACAGTTTTAAAACTTCTTCTTTTTCAACATCTAATGCAATATTAGTCATTGAGAATAGTGGTGTCACGTTATTATTTATGATGAAATAGAAATTGTGAGTGTTGAGAAAAAAAAGGCTCAATTCAATGTTGGTCATGTACTTATAAGGGGTGACATATTTGGTCATATAAGTATCTTATGTAACATTTTTAATCACGTTAATCCAAATGGGTGACATATTTGGTCCTTAAGTATCCTATATAGATTTAGGTCTCGAAAATTAGTATTTTGTGCAATTTGGTCCAATAAGCTTTATTTATGTACAATTTTGGTCCAAAATGGGTAAGTCATATTTCACCCTTCCGAACCAAAATTGGTCAAACTTGGAATTTAAGAGACCAAAATTGCATAAAAATAAAACATTACGGGAACAAATTGCTACATAAAATACTTAGAAGACCAAATATGCTATTTTTTTATACTTATGAGACCAACATTGCTCACATAATAATTACAAACTAAATATGTCATGTCTTTATATTTACTGAACCAAAAATATAATTAAGCCGAGAAAAATGGTTCATGATAAAAAAATCAGAAAACAATAAATTTGTGACTTATAGATGTTGGAATATGTAGGATTTACATGAATATATTTCCTTTCTATTTACAATAAGTATCTTTTTGACACATAAAAAATTATTAAAAATGTCCTTTTTGATATTTTCAAGACTAATGAAAACAAATTTTTCCCAAATTACTCCTATATTTATTAACCATTAATTTCTACATTTTAACCAACATTTATGATTAATTAAGGGTCATTAATGTATGTGCATTTTTTCTTAAAAGTACATTTATTGTGAATATAAAGGAGTATCGTTTATTTTCGTAAAAGGAGCCACGTGAAGATGTCAAAGCCACACTTTTGAAGTAGATTTGAAATGTGGGGGAAAATGGGCTAATGTGAATTGAAGCTGTGATCTTAAAACATTGGGTGTGACTATTAATACATCACATTAATTTGCTGATTTAAATATCTAAAAACACGTCATAAAATTTGCTAATTAATTATTCAACAAATGATCCTCAGCTTTTAGGGAATGAGCATTTGACACGTATAAGCCTCCACCTTATTTAGGAATCATGTTTTGCATAGTAATATCTCTTACTATGCTCCTCATGTTATGTGTCTAATTTCTCATCACAATAAACAAATCATTAATCATTATAATGTTTTCTCCTAAACCAAATAGTATGACAAGATCGTTAAAGGCACTCGCATTAATTTATGGGCATAGATAGAGTTTAAAAAAAAAAAAAAAAGATGAATTGATATTGCAAGAATCGCGATTTTGCCACACCTTTTACATATCCCTGTATATGATTGGGATCAAATGTGGCAGAGAACTTGCCGTGTGACAGTGTGGATTAATTCAATCCATCCACACTTTTTATTTAATGGTCCAGATTGTTATTAAAAATAATTAATTTATCAATTAATTAATGGTAGAAATGGCATAATAGTAACTAACAAAATGTCATAAATCACGCCCCTACAATCAAGAGATTGATTAATATCACGTTTCCGTAACTGAATTGTGCACCATTTTAATAGCTGAAATGTACATCATTTAATAAATAATTGTACACCATTTTATATCTAACAGTGCATCATTGTATAACTAATTGTACATCATTAATTATATTAGTATAAATTGATCTCATTTATTAGAAAAAAGACAAGTGAGATAACCTTAATATACAAAGCTTGTAAGATTCAAACTGAGCTACGAGGCCGACCAGACAAGCTCTGTTTGGTTTTCGATATAAAAAGCGAGAATTAGCCATTTCTTTTATATTTTCCTAAGTATCTTTTTAGTTTCCACATCATAATAGTCGTATATTTTGTTTGTTGATCCAAGACGCACGTCAACAACGCTCATCTAAAAAAGATACATCTCTTACCATACAAGAATCTAAACACTAAAAGTATATTTTATTTTTATGAGAGATTTATCTTATCTGGGAGCTAGGGTATTTGGCTAATTAAACTTATTATAAATTAAGATGACTGAGCTTTCAAAATATTAGTAATAATAATTTTGTAACTAAAAACTATCAAAACTAAAGGAGTAAAATAAGTTGGGGTAGAGTTAACTCATTTTTAGGAACTTGTAACAAAAAAAGTAAAATTAAATAAATCTTGTAAGCCTTTTATGAAAAAATAAAGTATCAAATATTCTTTGAGAGCTTATAAGCTCGTAAGCTATGTACTTATAAGATATCTTAAATAGTTTATTAGCACAGCCACCCGTTTCTAAATTGGAATAAGAATCATATTTGACCACAAATAGGAATGTAATTTCTCGACTATCCATTAATTTTCAAATTTAAACAAATAATTTTTGTCACCATAGAGCCCCAAATTTCACCATTTATTAATTCTTAAACTCTGAACATATTACATATCAATTACCATTTAAACCCTAAATTTGTGTACCAATTCATACACCATTCTCTCACATAATTAGCCATTAAGTAAATGCAATTATGTAACGAATTAAGTTGAATGATATTGTACCCCTACTTGGGGTCCATGACTATGCTAAACAAGGGCTAAATGCCATGCATCACAACTATGCACATAATATATAAGTTACCACTTAGTACACACTTCATAGTAATTTTTATTTTATTTATTTATTTATCATTATTATTATTGTTAATTTTTTTCTGTCTTGGTCTTCTTCTATGTTCTGTGTGGCAAAGATTAAATCATAGACGTCCTTTGCATATATCTTTTTTTTTTTTTCCTATGTAAGATTAATTAGTACAAAAATATAGTGATTTACCAATTAAAAGTCGCATTTAAGGGCTGCTCTAATAAGCCATTTTGCGTGGTTAAATAATTTATCCAAATTTGTCTGTATTCGAAATTGCAGAATGCAGAGACAACTACATTATTGTGACTGTCGGCTGTGCTTTATTACAAGTACACTTATTTTATTTTTTTAATCCTTTTATTTATTGTTTTTAAAAGTTTAATCATTTCTGTTTAGACTCACGCCCAATAAATTAAGAGATAGGATGAAATTTTCTTCCTCGGGAAAATAAATGGAACCACAATAATATAATTGGGCTAAAATCAATCATGGATAATGAAGAAGTTTCCCCGTTTATTTTATTTCATTTGATTCCTTCCAATTGATCAAATGATTAATTTGTAGTTGGTAGAATCAAGAGAATTTCAATGGCAAGGGTTATGCCCATTTTGTCCTTGGTAATATTGTGATAATTTGTTAATTACTAGATTTTTAATCCTAAATTACACCTTAAAACTAGAGGTGTGCACGGGACTTGGAGATCACCGAACCCGAACCGATATCTGAATCAAAAATATCCGAACCGAAAATATCCGTTGACTTTTTACTTTCTCCAAACCGAACCGCCCCGAAAATTTACATGGTACGGTTCTGGAGATTTTTCAAATATCCGTACCAAGAACCGCATCAACCGAATATCCGAAACTAGAACCGATTTTAAAATAATTTTTATATATACATATATAATATTTTTATCCTATTTATATTTTGATATTGAATTAACTAAATATTCCTATGAAATTCAATACTATATAATACTAAAAATTATCAAATTAAAAATTTGGCATATTTTATCAATATATCAAATGAATAATTGAATATATATTTAATTCACTAATAGTTATGTCATATACTCATATTAGTTTATTTAAATGAGCCAATAAATGAAATTATAATATCGTATTTGATTTGTAGAAATGTATAAATTTGATGATATTTTAATTATTAAGGATCATAACTAGACTCGCCCTCTAATCAAGAAAATTAATTGAATTAAAATTAGTTAAATGATTAGTACATCGCAAGTACATCGCACATAAACTATAGTAATCGTCTAACGAAGAAATTAAGACATTGAGACTATAGATTTATGTTTCATATTAATTAGTTTTATCAAAGTTATTAGCCATATTTTTCCTAAGTCAAGAGCCCATGACAATGTGCCAAGATTATAAAATATTATTGTGTAATAGAGGCTACTAAATTTGTCATTCGTTGAGATTCTACACTTTTACTACTAATTACTTAATAACATATTATGTTAAAATCCAAAAAGAAAAATCAATACTTTTAACTATAAATTAGATAAAAACGTTTTAAAAGTTAAATTGATATTAAACTAATATGTAGTATATATAGTCTACATCATAAAAGAAAGATTTATAGATACAATATTTAGTACTTAAATATGAATTAAAGAAATTTTATGTATAAGTTAAATATAACATATCAAAAAAATTAAACTCATATAGTATTAATAGTTTTAGTATGTATTTTTGAAATTACACTAAAAAAAGATTGAAAGTATAACCATTTAATGATTTTTACACTGGTATTTCTTTTCACATTTTTTGTGTGTTTTATTTGTGAAATATTTGAATTTTCGTTTCTCCGAACCGTCCGAACCATTCCATACCGTTCCATTAGAACCGAATCTCTGCACCGAAATTTGGGACGGTTCGACAAAGATTTTTTTATGGTTCGGTTCGAGATTTAATTTTGGGATCTCCGAACTTTGGGACGGTTCGAGATTTCTAAATTTCCAGGACCGATCCCACCATGCACACCCCTACTTAAAACATCCATTTATCATAGTACAAAATCAATTATTTAATTTTTTTAATTAAATCTATGGTTTTGTATATTATTATAAAATTCCAAAACAATCATATATGTTTTCTGTTTGATTTTAACTAAATATGGTTCAAATAAATCAACTAAAATACTTGTTATTACGTTTAGACATAACCGGTGTTCTAAAAAGCGTTAGGCGCGGGTAAGCGGCAGATCGGGGCCTAGCGCTAGCTGAGCGGAGCTCGAGTGGAATTAGACGGGATCTGGTTTGTAGGGGTGGCAATGAGTGACACGACACGATAGCATGACACGAACACGACACAATTACCAACACGATTATAGAGACAAAAGGCACAATAAAGCACGATACGATATGACACGACACGATAACACGATAAGAACATGAAATTAAAAATTAATTTAAAATTACAATTATTGTTATATTAAAGATCAAATAAAATAGACAACACGACACGACACGATAACACGATTTGCCACCTCTAGATCCGGGGCGAGGCTAAATCGAATAATAATATAGGCGGATAAGGGGGCCTAACGCCTGGCGATGATTTTTAAAAAAGAAAGACATAACAATTAGATATATAACATTCAAGAGAATATCAAAGTGTTAGAGAGGGATGGAGATTATCTAATTGAATTGGCAAATGAAAAAAATTAGTTGAAAACATTTAAAGACGAGAGTGAAATTAGGAGCTAATAAAGAACATTATGCCAAAAGAAATTTTATGGTGTAGGTCTTAAAAAAGTATGGGCTCACCAATTTAATTAAGACCCAACTCAAAAAAAAAGTTAATTAATTAAGACAACCAAGAAAAGTAAACAGGGCAAGTAATTCCAAAGCCACCTGGCACAAAGGTTACTAAAGAAATAAGGTACAAAGTATTACTAATATATATGAATATATCCATCAGGAAAGACAAGAGAATGTCCAACTGTGAGAGGATTTTGTTATCATAAATTAATTGCACATTACTATGATTGAAAACTATAACTAATCATGGGAAATTCTTATTTTTATTAACTTCTTCCCATTTACAGATCTTGTGACTGTTTTTGTGTTAGGAATCTTGTATTACTTTCTCCATCTGAGGGGGATAGCTTGGAGCTTCAATACAAACTAATTATTAAAAGGTCTTAATTTTATATATTTTTTTAAGACGATTATTACATTATTCAAAATTAATACTAAAACATAAGAAAATAAAAATAAAATTTGTTCTATTTGTTTTTAAATAAGTTGGGAGTAGTGGTTGGAAGGGAGGGAATAAATTCAAAAAAATTGAAAGATACGAGGGCTTAAAACCCGTTATCACTCTTAGAAAAATACTCTTTTATTTTTAAGAGCCATACACTAAAAATAATCTCCAACAAATTCTTTACTTTAACTTTAAAATGTAAAGAATTAGTTTTCACTCTCCAAATTTGGAGAGCTAAAAGCGACTCTCTATAATTAATTGCATTAGATGATCAATTACTTCTAATATCCTATTTATTGTTTTCTTCCACTTTTAATGACCATTTTGGAAGGTAATTTTCCAAAACAACATAAATTTTGAAATAAACAGCCAAATGCAAAGATTGTGTTGGAAAACATTACTCTTTAAATTTAAAAATGCTCTTTATTTTTTAAGAGATTCTCTTTAAATTTGAAGAGTCTATTGGGGATCTTTCTTATAAAGGGTGAGAATACCACATTTCATTTGGTGGTAAATTTTTTTTTTTTAATTAATTGGTGGAAGAGGCAAGTAGAGATTTGGATTTACCACTAGCTTGTAGCTCAAGTGGTATCGATCACTCTTTGTAAGGATATTGACCCGGATTCAACCCGATATCTTTCAATTTATTTGAAATTTATACCGCTCCTTCCAACCAAGAGTCTCCAAACTTATTTAAAAAAATAGTAGAGATTTGGATTTTGGAAGGCCAAAAATTTGACATAAGAAATTTGGAAAACAACACCAAATTGTTCTGAAGCTTTATCACGATTTTCATTTTTTTAAATAAAGCCAGCACCTCATATTTACAACTATGATTTTAATCCTGTTTAATTATACTCTGTAAAATGTCATCTCTAAATTTTATGTTTTGTTCCCATAATAATTACACATACAGACTTCCAAAAATTTCCTGCATTTTCCACCAAATAAATATCTGTCTTTATGCCCCACAACTGCTGTCAATCTCATTATTATTATTATTATGTTAAAAACCTCTTAGATAAGACATTGGCAAGTCCTTTTTTACAACTTCACATTCATTTAAGAAAAATAAAAAAACCCTAAATCATGATTAAGAGAATAATCTCAAAATTAATGACAGCCTTCTGAATGCGACCTCCTTTTTAAAGCTCCTCCCTATTGACTTGATTCCTTATTGCAATTCAACAAAACCCTCTCTCTCTCTCTCTCTCTCTCTCTCTCTCTCTCTCTCTCTCTCTCACATTTCTCTTTCTCTGCTGACACTTCAACTTGAATTTCTGCAAAAGAATAATTTTCTGGGCAATTTTTGTTGTTATAGCTTTTAGCAGCATTGCAGAGTTTTAGTTGAACTCCACATGGGCAGGCATTCTTGCTGTTATAAGCAGAAGTTAAGAAAAGGGCTTTGGTCCCCTGAGGAAGATGAAAAACTTATAAAACACATAACCAAATATGGCCATGGCTGTTGGAGCTCTGTTCCAAAACTTGCAGGTAACTAATTAAAAAAGATTGATTTTTTTTTTTTTTTTTGCCAAGTTTATGTTTTTTTCTTACATTTTATGAATTTATAACATTGAAGGGCTTCAAAGATGTGGAAAGAGCTGTAGATTGAGGTGGATTAATTATCTAAGGCCTGATTTGAAAAGAGGGACATTTTCACAGGAAGAGGAGAATTTGATTATTGAACTGCATGCAGTTCTTGGAAACAGGTAATTAATTTATTTATTGACATACCCCATAATTAATAATTACACCATTATGCAAACATGTCTTTTTTTTTGTAACATTCTTGAGACTTAATTAATTTTCACAGGTGGTCACAGATTGCTGCACAATTGCCTGGAAGAACAGACAATGAAATAAAGAACCTCTGGAATTCATCCATCAAGAAAAACTAAGGCAAAGGGGCATTGACCCCAACACTCACAAACCCCTCTCAGAAATTGAGAATGAAGAAAAAAACTCTGCCAATAGCAAAAACAACAATGAGAAAAAATCCGAAGGATCGGCCAGTGAACTCAGTTTCATCGAGGCCGATAATAATTCAAACAACCTCGATAAATCAAAACCACCTGGAAATTCCCTGGAAAGGTATCCGCTGTTAGAAAACAATCTACCAAATTCGACCCACGAATTTTTCCTCAACAGGTTTGTCGCCAGCCATGAAACCTCCACCACGAGCTGTAATAATAATAAGAATCCCGATATGTCCGGGTTTTTCTCCTTTCAGAATTACGGGCCCAATATCGGGCTTTCGATGAATCCCAATAGGAATCTATTCTTCAATCCAAATAATCCCAATAAGCCATCAGAAATCATTTCTGATCCTTTTACCTCTACTCTTCTCCCATCTATCAAGAATCATCCCATCAGCTTCCCTTCCGACAATAATCATGTGGGCCCGTATAACGTAAAATTCGAAAATTGGGATTCCAGAACAACAAATGTAAGCAGTACCAGCGCTGAATTGCAGAGCAACTGTAATTTCTTCGAAAACAATAATGTTTTCACATGGGCGTCTCAGGATTGTGGGAAACCTGGAAAAGAAGCTTCCCATGTTCCAGAAGATATAAAATGGACAGAGTATTTACAGACCCCATTTTTGCTGGGAAATACAATGCATAATCCAGGGCCTCAAGAATTGTACGGATCAGAAAATAAATCATCACAGGGACAGTTTGGAACAGAATGTTCGTTAAACGCTGGAAATTGGCATACAAATCAGCAGCAACAACAGTCATTACAAGCTACAGAAATATACAGCAAACATTTCCAAGCTGCCACCTTTGGAGAATTTTCTTAGTCTGTTATGTCAAAGGATGCTATTTCTTCTTCTTCTTCGAACAGGTGTGTGTTTCTATAGAGTTTTAATTATTATTTTTCAATCTGTAAATAGGGACCGTATAGAGAATTCATGATCAGCTCCTTGATACCGACATTTTTCGATAGGAAAGATTGTTTAATTTCCTTGTTTTTAATTTATTTTACGTGTTTATTTTCATTTTTTTGGTGTATGATTGGTTGATAGAATACGTCTTGTTTAATTTATTGTTTCTATATTTCGTCTTCTTCTTTACATGGTTTTTCAGTGTTTGTTATATGGAATTTACATGTTGTAAAATTATTTGTGTTTGATCAATTATTTTTGTTCTTGACTACTCGGAGATTTAGTGGTGTCCTTAAAATGTTTGTCCAATATTTTTTAAAATTATGGACATTTAGTCTGATTTTGACCAAAATTAATGACCACTAAAGCATAATTATGTCAAAAATTTTGGAAAATTGCCACACAAGTTCTGAAATCCCCGAATTTTAATCAAAATCAGACTAAATATCCAAATTTTTAAAAGTTATTGGATGAAGATTTAAAGTGACTATACTTAAAAGAACTAATCTTTAAATAGTCTTAGTTTTTTTTAATAAATTGCGGAGACTTGGTTTGAGGAAGATAAATTTCAAATAAACCGAAAGATCTGATTCGAATTCAGTTGCTAACACTCTTATAAAGATGAAGCGTGCATACCACATGAGCCTATAAAGACGCGATTTCATATAGTTTAAGTTAAATGGCAAAAAATCTATTTTCCATTTTTTTAACTTTACGGGGTTTTACCGTTGCAACCACCATAAAGTTCTCATGTTTCTCAGATAACCTATGAAATTCCTTTCAAGACAGTGACTATCTGTAACCTGTCTGCAAAAGTCTTTGTGGTCTCTGATTAAATTCTCAAGTTATTTTTTAATTAACACTCTTGCTCACCACCAATCTCTTTCAGCTCTATCATATCCAAACATAATTTAGACTGCCCCAAAAAAAAAAAAAAAAAAAAAAGAAAAAAAAAGGTTGCATTAAATTAAAATGTTTTTGTAATGCAAGATTGAAGGAACTATTTCCCTTAAATGGATGTCTATCGTTGTCTCCTGTGGATGGAGATAGTTTTCACTTTTCACAGTCTTTAAGTCAAGTCTTCGATCCCCCACACTCCTTGGCGCGGCCTAAATTCACATCAACAAAACAAAATCATACTTATATATATCTTCCTTTGATTTCAATTTCAAAAGGCTCCGACATGTATGTCCGCGCACGCTCTCATGCTGTCATGCACGCCTGGTAACTTTGAGCTAGGGTGACAAAATTCGTCGTGTTCATTAAACTTGAAATTTTGATTTAGTCATGCTAAGTAATAAAATTGCCTGATTTCGGTCATATTTTCAGAGAAATTTTAGAAATTTGGCCCGAAATTGTCGATCATGTGTTGTGCATATGACATTTCTGGCCAATTTTTAAAATTTTGGCGAAAATAGGACTATATTGGGTGATTTTATTACTTACAAGAGTACTAAATCAAAATTTTGAGTTTGAGCATGACCATTTTTGTCATCAGGACAAATTTTGTAATTTTGCCTATTCGTGCATATCGAAGTTTAATTATATGCATAATTTTCCTATAAAAAAAGATTAGAAAACGTAAAATTTGCACTTGGAACAAATGAGGAAAATTTATACCCCACAACACAATAGCATATATGTATCACCAATAGTGAGTCACAAGTTATAATCCTTGAAAACAGACAAGCAAATTTGATCACAAGATATCATACATCCTATATGTCCTGTTGTTATCTTTTTAGGTGCTAGCATTATCGTGTTGAAAATCACAAGCAAATCAAGATTTTCCAATTAGAACTAATGAAATCAGTTATCCCTAATTGCTTTGCTGACTGGAAAGTTCACAAATTTGATGGGATTTTAATTGTGTGTGGACACTGATTATGTGATGACACAACCTCTTAATTAGGGGCATACTTTTTTACTACTCTTTGAGGGAACAGAAGAAGAGGGCCCTATTGGTGGACACATCTTGATGTTGGTACTTGGAAAAAAATAAAAAAATAAAAAGAGATAGATAAAGGAAAAGTTCCATTGTTTTCTTGGAACAAAAGAATTGGGCTTGAGAAAATTTGAAGAGTATGCCTCCATTGGTTTAGTTAGTTTTTTTTGTTTATCACCTAGAAACATCTAATCCTCTAAAAGATTACATTTTTTTTGTGTTTTTCTAGCTTTTCTTTATTTTTCCATAAAGAACTAATTAAGTGAAGTTACTTCCCTAACAATGATACAATCACATTGCAAATGTACATAGAAAATGCACCAACTAATTGAATTTGATGTAGCAATTGATAAATGAGCTTTGGGTAGAATCTGTAGCTAATAATAATATGTTTGGGTAGAATTTATCATTAAAAGTTAGTTTAAGGAAACAAGGACGTACATCCTCAATTTATACACACAATAACAAAATTTCAAACAAATTGGGGATATGTGACAAAACGCAAACTCTAACAGCTATGTCTAACTTTCATATTCGTCATTGTCATCATATAAACAAGTCGAACCTTCTAATTCAACTAGTGCTTTAACTCATATATTTCAATATCACGTTTAAAAATATGTAAAATGTTATTATCAGTTATAAGTATACAGTCCACGTTTTGTTGGTGATATATTAGAATGGAAGATTGGAACTAGATATAAAAAGCATTGGTTCAAATGTTTTGAGATGGACTTGACTCAATAGTATTTACAAAATTATATTCATGAACCCGTCAAATTGATTGATCAAATGACTTGCATAAGTTAAAAATTCGAATTTTCAAAGGACCCAATTGCACCTCTTCTACAAGGTACATTACAAAAGGACAAATACTTTCATGTATATATATAGTGTCCAATAATGCAGAGAAAATTTCAATCATGGAAAGCTATATATAAGGATTTAATGACTCAGAAGGCCCATTCGGATATATGAACTAAACCACATGAAACGTATATATTTGTGGGGTATTAATCCAGGAGTCTCTTTTGTGTGCCCACGTGCATGCAAGAAAATGTAGACTCCCAAATTAATTGAATATATCATATATGAGATGATTTCTCTGGGTGTTTATTTAATTTTTTATGTTTTAAATTCAACTTTTCTTGAGGGTATACAATACATATATGTAATATTTTTTTATTCAATGTTTCTATGGATGCATGTGAACCAAATTATTGAGCCCTTTACCTTGGCCCTACATTAATCTTCTATGCAGAAGAAAACAAAGATAAAAAGGAATGGAATTGGCAGCCCAAAGAAGGAAAGATGAGATGGACAAAAATATCAAATATGTTCTACTTCCAATTTCTTAAAATTGCCCTTTATGAATAAGCAAGATCTCCATTGGAAAACCCCGAAGGTTTTTCAGTTTTTTGTGTCATATCATCACCACATCAAAAGCAAAAACTCCATCATTTTACAAACCTTTCTCCACAATGGTTAAACCTATTTACAATTTTTAATGATCCCACCATCCAATTTATAAAATAATTAAAAAAATAAACAAATATTAATTTCAACCTTTTTCTTCACATATGTCCCCCACACCAACACCTTTTTATCCCATTTTCTCACCCATGAACCGGTTCATAACTACAAACCTGTTTTTTCCTACAAACCCCAAATCTTTACTCACAATGGTAAGGTTTTTGGTTGACACGGTTTTTCGTGAAAAAACCCCTCCAAAAACCTACCATTGGAGTTGCCCTAAGGGGGAAGAAACAAAGGATGGGAAGGAGAAACAAAAACGATTTTAAAATTTAAAAAAAAAAATTGAATTTTTTGATTTCATGTGTGCTAACACGACCACTAGCTAGCTTGTAGTTCAAATGGTATTGATCATCTCTTGTACGGATGTTGACCAGGGTTCAAATTTTGTATCTTTCAATTTTTTTGAAATTTATCCCCTTCCTTCAACCATTACTCCAAACTTATTAAAAAATGTGTGCTAAACACGGATTTTTTTTTAAAACCAAGTTTTGTGTCTTTATCACGGATTTTTTTAAAACCAAGTTTTGTGTCTTTATCACATCATATCGCACTAAAGTCGTATTCGTATTGAGACAAGTATTTATAATCATGCAACATGCTAATTATTTTTATTTTTTTAAAATTAATATAAAGTTGGAAGAATATATAGAATATATAGAACGATACACAAGCCAAAGACAGTTGCATATAATATATAGATGAACCAAAAAGAAGAATATGACGATGATGATAATTAACGGTGACGGTGTCAATGATGAATTGATGATGGAGGTGATTAAGATATATAATTATCTATCATAATTAGATTCTGTTCGAGATTAGAGGCAAATATACAGACCATAGAGAATAATTAAATTTAGTTAATTGATTTTATAATTTACAACTTTGTGTTGAGAGTTGAAATTAGGAACAGACCATTAGGCCCATTACATTTCAACCTACGAAATATAATTTTTAAAGAAAAAAAAATAGTCAATGATTCCGTTTAATTTCCGTGGCAATTAATTAACATTTAACATGCATGAATATTGAAATAAATGGACTAATAATAAAGAACTAAACCAAGAAGTTTTTATAGCATCGCTTGCGCAATCACGCCGCATCCCTTTTTTAACCATATGCTATATATCATTATATTGTACTCTCTCTCTTGTTTCTTTTTCCGCATCATTTTCCTTTGGTGATATAATTATTTTTGGATAAATAGCAAAAATTAATAAAAGAAGTAAAATGGTGTTACTCATAAACGCAAGCCAACCGACCACCAACTTCAGCTCAAGTAGTATTATTTATTTTTGTGAGGGTGTTAATCGGGGTTTGAACCCCGTATCTTTAAAAAAATTGAAATTTATCCCCTCCCTCCACCCACTACTCCCAACTTATTCAAAAAAAAAAATACCAACTAAACACGTGCTTATAAGCTTAAGTGGTATTGATCACCCTACGTAAAGGTGTTGACCAAGGTTCAAACCCTATATTTTAAACTTCTTTGGAATTTATCCACTCCTTTTTCGCCACTACTCCCAACTTGTTTACAAAATAAATACTAGACAACTGATTAATTGAAGTACCAAAGTCATAAATGACTACGAACCGGTCAAATAGCTAAATTGTGGTCTCATTAAAATGCAAATGAAGAAACCCAAAGGGAAAAACATGATGGCAAAAATGAGAAATTTCATCCCGTAAGTTGGTCTATTTTGAGATTCGGACTTTATCTTGGTAGGTTTGAGATTGATCTAGAAATTTGTATGGAATTGGATATTTAGTCCTATATGTTTGCATATTTAGTGTCTAGTTCTATAAGTTACATCTTTAGTTTACTTTTAGTCATATATGTTAAGACATTTCGCGTTTTGGTCCTTTAAGTCTAAAAGAGACCTTTTCATCTCAATTTTCCAAATACATTTATTATGGTGTTTAAAAATGGTTTCGGGGACTAGATTTATTAAAATCTTTTAATAATTATCTATTATATTTACGTAATTAACCTTTGATGAGGAGATTTCAAGCATTAATTTGAATTCATTTTTTTTTAAAATTGAATAATTTTAATTAACAATTCACTTTTAAATAAAAAATAATTAATAAATTTTTAATTTAATTATTTTTTAACAAATATTTCAACAATTGATTGTTTTTAAACTCCGAAATAAATGCATCTTGCACATTAGTTCAACTCCATTTCTTGGAGATAATTCTCATCACCAAAGGTTAATTATATAAATATGATAAATTATTCTTAATTTATTATTTATTTTAATTTTCCTAAAATTTGTTAATTATTTTAGAAGTTTCTATTTATTTAAATTGTTTATCAATCAAATTAATTTAATTTTTAATTGCTTTTATAATTTAATTTAATTTCCAAAAGTTTCAGTTTAATTATTTTATTTTTGGTCCTATAAAAAATGTGAAGTGTGGGTACTAACCTTTTAATAAATTAGTTAAATTCAACTATTGCTAATTTATAAGACTAAACTTCTGAAGTTTGTCAAGTTATAAGATCAAAAGTAAAATTCATGAGTTAAAGGACTGAATATCTAGAAATTTAAAAGTTAAAGCACTAAAACATGAATGTGGCAACTTAAAGGACTAATTCTCAAAAAGGTCCAACTTATAGGACTAAAAGTCTTATTTTCATGTTTGGGGAAAAAATACCCCAACCAAACATAACATGAAAGGAAAAAAAACAATGACAGACCAAAACTAAGAATTGTTTGCCAGTATAATCATAATTTAGACCTGCACCGTTATCCACCCAATGGTGATTTTTCGAGAGGGTCAGGTGGACTGCATTCATGAGAGGGAGATGGCCAACCTATAGAAGCCTCACACTAGAATTCTTGAGCACTTTCGAGTTGTTCAAGCAAGGAGGCGCAAATGAACCCTATGAGATCCTATTCCAGCTGGGAACTGTGAGACGACGACTATCAATTGCCCAGTTGAACAACATTTTTGGGTACCGGCTGACGCGGCATACCTGTACCGAAGGGACAATAGTCACTATGAATTCTGGCGACTACTCGTGGAAACACTAGAAACAGGTGTTATGGTTTACGAGGCACGGACTGTATTCACCTTTATTTTTAGCTCACCGCAAGTTTACGGTGTACTTTATAGAAAAGGGTAGCAAGGTTGTATCCACGGAGACTAATAAATTAATATGCTAAGTATTGAACTAAGATAGTCTTATTTTTATTTAGACGATCGTAAAATGGTGGTTGTTGTGAGATTAAGATAATTAGGACTAATAAAAACACAAGATTAAGATAATGCAAATAGTAGAAGTATCACGATGATAAAATAGATTCCCGGGTTAAGGTTTCGATTAATATCCCTCTTGTTGTCCGATTTAATCAAAGTCAAGTTATTATCAATATTCCTATAAGACGATCACGAAAATATTTTATCCTCCCTCTCGAGATGCATATAAAACGTAGATTGAAATACCTATGCTAGCATCTCTACTCAACATGAAGTATTCAACTCCCAAAAGTTTAAAAGATCAAATATCCTCTCAAATATTTACAAACCTCTCGATTCATGCAAATATTTGTGTCGAGTACTCAAGATCTAATATTGAAACTCATCTCTCGAATTATGAATCAATATATTGAACAAGTTAAATCATTGATCAAGTGATAAAACAAGAATAAGCTCAAAGTACTCAAATAGGCTTCAAGACAATAACTTCAACTAAGATTAAAACATTCCATTAAGAGTTCATTAATCTACTTCCAAAACCCGAAAATCTAAAGAGTTTAGCTACACATGATGTCTAAACAACTCATAGACAAATTGTTCAAAGTCATGACAAACTAAAATGAAAGATTAAACTACAAGAGAAGCAAGAAAAACTTAGGAAAGTCGACAATCTCTCGATGTATCTCCGTTCCTTGAGCTCCGATGCAACCCGATTGTCTTCTTGATATCTTCTCCCAAGAATAAACATTTGTCTTGTGTTCTATAGCCAAAAATGCCAGAATGTCCCTTGGTGTGCGCCCCAAAAAGTGATTATATACCTTTTTGAAAGTTTTAGGGCACATTGTTGTCATAATCTTGCATTATAAAGCAGGACGCACGCGGCCGTGCGTGGGCGCACTGGGTTACCCGTGCGTCATGTCGTAGACCAAGTCCTGCTTTTCACCGGCCAACGACGGGTTGTGCGTCGACGCATGGGTTACCCGTGCGCATTGCCGTAGGGCAACTTCCAAGACTTCGATGGCACACGGGTGGTGCGTGTACGCACGGGCTACCCGTGCGCATTTCCATACCTCAATAATCCATTCTAGGGGCGCACGGGTCGCGCTCAGGCGCGCGCCCTACCCGTGCGCCCTCTATGTTAGATAAATGTTTTTATCAAGATTTTGATGATTATGTTTAAATGAGTTTTTATACCAAAACAATGTGTATAAATGTTGTCCAAATACTCCTAAATGATTTAAAATGTTCTTACTAATTTTTGGAGTATTTCTTAGAGTTTATTACTCGATAAAATTGGACAACACTTTTGATGATTTTATGTTAATTGGTTTTTACACCAAAATAATGTTGTCCAAATACTCCTAAAAGATTTAAAATGTTTTTACTAATTTCATGGAGTATTTCATAGAGTTTATTATTCGATAAAAATAGACAACACTTTTGATGGTTTTGTTTAAATGAGTTTACTATGTTTATAAATGTTGTGAAATACTCCCAAGTGATTTAAAATGTTTTTACTTATTTTTTGGAGTATTTCT
Source organism: Rehmannia glutinosa (assembly GCA_016081115.2). Classification (NCBI taxonomy): domain Eukaryota; kingdom Viridiplantae; phylum Streptophyta; class Magnoliopsida; order Lamiales; family Orobanchaceae; genus Rehmannia; species Rehmannia glutinosa. The sequence goes on from JABTTQ020000415.1 coordinate 679,166, forward strand.
TGAAGTTTATTTTTGAGAAAAATCGGACAACATTTCAATTTGGAGGTCGACAGGTCACCCAAAGCGTCGACCCAAGACAAGCAAAGAATATCGAAAGCAGAACATTCGAACTCTTAAAAACAAAGAGAGGACCGGTCAAATGTGAGGTCGACCGTCGCGCACCCCGTCGACGGTCGACCCCACGACGACACTGCACTGGATCGCACTATTTTCATTCAAACGTTCGAAATCTTATACGGGGCAATCGGTCGCTGTGTAATCTTTTGACAACAAAATTTGTACCGTTGGACATCTTGACAAAGAAGATTTGCTTTTCAATTTTGTACATTATTTCTACATCTTGTGATCTTCTTTTGAGACAAAATTGAAAGAGGAGGAGCCTATGTTTGTGAAGACTCTCCTATAAATAGATGATGATTTGAAGACACAAACAAACAACACAAGCAAATACACAACAAGAAATCGCAAATTTCTAAGCTTTCATATTCAACTTTCTTGTTGTATTTATAGCCTAAGTATTTCACTTTCACATCTTGAGGTCTAGGCTTAATTCTTGATTACACTTGCACTCAAACTTGTATTATTCATTATTGAGGTGTAAGAAGATTGTGGTAATCTTCTTGTTGAGGTGTTGGAGAGTGTGGTGCTCTTCAAGGTTGAAGATTGTGGTGATCTTCACAGGTGCAATTGAAGATTGTGGTAATCTTCAAAGGGAGATTGTGGTAATCTCAAGGTGGTGTTGAAGAAGAGTGTGGTGCTCTTCAAGGTGTTGGTGTAAGATTTTGTTGTAATAATTTTGGTAATTATTAATAAAATCTTTTTTCTTTTCGAAACCCATCCCGGATATCTTTGGGGTGGTAGAGCACGTAGTCCCTAGGTGGGGTGAAGCTCTATAAATCGACGCGTGTTGTTTACATTCCGCACCTTGATATTTGTCTTGGCGCATTTGATTGAAAAAGAGGGATAAATCGAAAAGATGGAGATAATCTATTCACCCCCTCTAGATTATCGTAGCACTGGACTTACAAGTGGTATCGAGCCAAACTCTTTGGCAAACTCGTTCCACATCGCGAGTAAAGAGGAACGATCATCGGCTACGAACGAAGTCTACCTTACCGGCGCCTCCACCACCAAGCCACCACTATTCGATTCCAAAAATTTTACATTTTGGAAAGAAAGAATGGAATGCTATCTACAAGGTTGTGGGTTCGATATTTGGAACACGGTCGTAAATGAAGAATCCATTCCAATGATGGACACACCACACAAAGGCCTCAAAGAGCTCAATGATGAAGAGAAGAAAATCATCTCCTTAAATGGTAAAGCTCTTAATATTTTGTATTGTTCACTTACCATTTTGGAATATAATCATATTGTAGGAATTAAATCGGCACATAAAGTATGGAGAAAATTAGAAGAAGTATATGCAAATGAAAGGAGCCACTCAAAAGCATTTACTTCTCAAATGGATACAAACCCAACATGGGATGAGCTTACAACTTCCGACGTCGATGAAAACGAACGATGTCTTATGGGCTTGAAGAAGAAAACGAGGTAAGTTCAAAACCCTCCACTTCTTATGATAATGAATTACAAAATGATTATAGTGATCTGTAAAATGATTTTGATGAACTTCAAAATGAATTCCATAGCTTACTTGTTAAATACAAAAATTTGAAAAAGGAATTCAATATTTTGAAAATTGATAAGGATAATTTATTTCCCTCTTATGAATCACTTTCATGTGATCACACCACCACACTTGACAAGGTTAGAAACCTTGAAAAAAATAGTACTCTTGTTGAGGATATTAATTGCATGAAAAATGATTTATCAAAACCCAACTTGAGTACCGATAAAATGACCGATATTATTGATGTTCATAGTTGTGATAAATTGAAACAAGGACTTGATCATAAGCCTAGTGTTGTTAATTATGTGAAAAGAAATCAAGTCCCTATGCATGTTGGTCATTATGCTCCCAAAATTACTACGTGTTTTTATTGTGGTAAAACAGTCACACATTAATACTTGTCGGACTAGAAATAACTATAATTATTTTTGGAGACCTAAAAGTCTCAAAGCTAATTCCAAAGGACCAAACACTTGAGGGTACCACAAAATAATATCATATTAGGTACCGGTGAAATAATAATCGAAGAAAATTCATACCGCCAAGAAAACATCAAATGACCATTTCATTTGATCAAAGGAGAAAATATTTTCAACAAAGTTATTTTCCAAGAAGATGAAATAATCAAAAATGGGATGAACAAAATCCTTGCAAGTGGCAAAGACATCATCAACAAGATGATTTTCCAAGAGAAAGACACTTTCAAAAATGGGAAAGCCACAATGCTTGGAAATGGAGCAATTGGAGAAATCATCATCAACAAGAAGATTTTCAAAAGGGAAGATACCATCAACAATGAGAACGGCACAACCCATGGAAATGGTGAAATTGGTAAACCGTATCTCTCTATTTAAATATGCATTTTATCTTCTTTGCATGTTTTTATTTGTGTCCTTATTGCAATATGAGTTTTCATATTTTAAAATTTATGTCTTCAATATATTTGTGAGTTTCAAAATATTTTTGAAAAGAAGACCTTGCATGATGTTTCTAAAACTTTTGTGCATTTAATTAGACTTATGTGGTTTATTATCTCCTATGTAGTTATATAGCACAAGCATGCTTAAGATATCTCTTATTGCTTAGCCTACACATGTATTATTGTATTTGTGCAAAATTTGGTTGAAGAATTGTGTAGGATTTACATATGGTTATCTACTCGTAATATATCAAGAGAAAAATGAACTATCGAGGTACGCTCATTATTGTTATTCATCTCATAGACTCGATACATGTTGTGCCATATGCCTATGTGCTTATTTTATACAAGTGCTATTAAGAGGATGTTTTTGATTTTTGAGAAGGCATTATTTAACATAGCTTGTTTTATCCAAGATTTGTAAAGGATTATATTTTGTTTTGATAAAACATTTGATCTACTAAGTTATGCATTTTATTGCACTTATAAATGCCATTATTCTTGGATACTTATGTCTAACCTCTTGTTCATATGATTCTTGTAAATGAGGTCTCAACTGTGTGCTCTCTTATTGTCAAATTTCAAAAGAGACCTTATGTAGCTTTCTTAAGCTTATTTTACCTTGAATGATTTATTAAACTCTTGATGATGCATAGTATGTGGTGCTTAAAATAGTGTATCTATTATTCGATATTACTATGCTCGTGTGCAAAATATCTTGTTAAGATTTTGCAAAAATTTATGATATTTCGCAACAAGTTTAATGAACAAGACAAGGTTAGTAGCTCAATGATATTGTCAAGAAAAAGGTAATGATTTTGCACTCATAGCACATTTAGAAGTTATTTGCACTTTACTTGCCCATTCTTGTTTTGAGAAAATTTCAAGCTTTACCAAATGGATGTTAAATCCAATTTTCTAAATGGTTTTATTCAAATAGAAGTCTATCGGAGTTTAAAATTTTAGGCCAAATGATTTTTATAAAAGGCCTTGTACGGTTGATACAAGTACCCCGTAGATGGTTTGATAGACTTAGCCATTTTTGCAAAATAATTTTACAAAAGGTAAAGTTGATACTACACTTCTTGTTTTGAAAAAGGGCAAGGTTGTTTACTTGTGCAAATTTATGTTGATAATATTTTTGGTGCTACTAATGAATATTTGTGCAAGATATTTTTCCAAGTCAATGCAAGGTGAACCTAAGATGATCATGATAGGGGAAGCTCAAATTTGATCATTGGAATGCCAAGAAGGTGATTATATTCCACACTCAAAAGAAGAAGTGAGACATTGAAGAAGAAAGAACTATTTCAACCTATATGGCTACAAATGCGAAAATTGACAAAAGGTTGAAGTAGACATTGACAAACGAATTTGAGGTATATTCATTCGTTTATTATTTCTTAGACTCGACATTCTACATGCCTTATGTCTATATGCTCGACTTAAAACAATCCCAATGAATCTCTTTAAAGTGCCTTAGTTAAAAGAAAATTTCAAATATTTGTAAGGCACTTCTTCTTATGACTTGTTTATCCAAAGTTTTAAAACATTATTATTTTTCGAGATAACAAGTCCGGTGATTACAATTTCTCAAAATATGGTTCGTCATATTCAAACTAAACATATTGAGATTCGATATATTTTTCTAGATTGTGTTTCTAAAACGAAAAACTTGAGACGTGTTTAATTAGTCTCAAAGATAACTCGCGGATATTTGTTAATCGAGTATTTTACCTCATTTCGAGCTTGACTTTGACATAATGTATATTGAATGAGGTCTACATTTGCATTTTGCACGTTTTTAAAACTTAGGGGCGAAAAATCAGATTTTTGGTTTAAACCTCGGATTTTGGAAAACAGAATGAAAAATCGATCCGATCGGGGCAAGGTCGGCCGTCGCCCATGACATCGACCGGTCGCCCATGCCCCCAACCGGTCGACCATAGCATAAATTTGGTTAAAAATGTTTGTTCTCGGCATTTGCCATTTTGGTCGTTTGGGTTCGTTTTTCGTCCCATTCGCACTTTGCACACAAATTTCACTTTAAATTTGTTTTATTGCATACATTTTATATTTTGGACCTCATGAGGCTCGATTATCATCATCATTGCTCATCTTTACCAATTAGATGGTAAGAATTTCTCCTTTTAATCTCAATTGGGTTGAACCTTTGAGAATGTGCTTGTATCTTGATATAGTTGTAGGTCCCGAGGGGTGTAAGTGTAAGGTTTAGAAGGGGGTTGAATAAACCTTACCAAATTTTCGATTTAGTCCTTTTAAATCTCTGAGTTGATTCTACACATTGTGTCCTTGATGGACGATCGAATTAGTCACTCATTAGAGTTAATCTCTCAAGACTCACCAGCCATTGATGGAGTAACTCAATTTGTTGACTATAATTTAACTCAACTTGTGGTTTTATTTTATTGGAAGACTTAACACCCTTATGTTTGATTAAGCAAGATTTTAGAGCTTGATTTAGTACTTATAATTTTATCAAATGGATAGCAAATTTATCACAGATATAAGCGAGTTAAAAGTGCAGAATTTAAATCTTTGAAATGTAAATGACACAAGAAAGTTTTTATAGAGGTTCAAGATGGGGTAATTCTTCTACTCCTCTCTTCTCCAACTCTGGAGGAATCCACTAAGTAATGATCGGTTTACAAAGTGGTAAGTCCGATATACAAGTCTTGATCACAACGGCCGACTTGATCCTTAGGGACTCGATGAGACGCTTGATCACTCACCGGCTTAAATGCACGACTCGGCCTTTCTTCTTCACAGGGCATTTTGCCTTGTTACTCTGACTCACTTGCTCAAGCTCTTTGGATTTGATCACGAGGCCCTCCAAAAGCTTAAGACTTGGTTCAACCTTGAACCTTTCTACAATCCTTCCCGGAATGTAGACCCCTTGTTTTCGATTGTCCTCTTCAACCGATTGAAGTTTTCTTTCCTTCACGGTGAGTGTTGGATTGATGTACTTCGTAATGTAGGCTTGAGGATTGAGAATGTTTGATTTTTCTAATATCTTGTTTATCTCATATGTGTGTCATCTCTTTTTCTCAAACAAACTCCTCGGCCTTTTATAGTGAACTTTCAAAAATTTGCCCGTTGAAGAGATAGGCTTATTTTTGAAAGTCACTTTGCGATCGTTGGCTTGCGATCCTTGGAATTGCCATTTCCTCGTATGAATTGTTCTTTCACCTTTTGAGTTCGACACGGTGTAGTGCTTCCCATTGGTTCATTCCTTTTGCACGCTTCAGGGACCGAGCACTCCAAGAAAGGTGGTATGGAGATATTACTTGTTTAAGTAAATCTCTTGATTTTGCGGCAACGGTTCTTTTACTGATTATCTCGACTTGACCGCATTTCCTTGCTTTCCCAGGTGACTTAGAGTCGCCTTCCAATCATTGGATGACTCTTTGTCACTTCAACTTGAGACTTGGCTTTTCTTGAGTTGACTTGACCGATGCTCCACTCACCGCATCTCATTTGCTTTTCGATGGAGTTCGTCTCACTCTTCTTTGCCATACTCTGGTGTCTCACAAATGAAGTCTTCCTTCAGGTCTTGATTTTGTCTTCTTGCATGTTAGGCGTAGCCGACTTAACTCACTTGGCCACTCTAATTGTTACAATACATTTTACAAGAATGGGGTGCCAACTTTCTATTCTAAGTTTTACATGGCATTCATCAAAATCTAAACAATAAAATTCCTAACAATTTCCCCTTTTTGATGATGCCAAAACTTAAATCATTCAAAAATGCAAAAAGAAAGATACATACTGAGATAGTGTATTGACATAGAATGTATGTGCGAATAGATCTATTTATTGATAATATCATTCCTGTTCTTTTACACAATCTGTTTTTACAAGGTGTATCGGAGCACATATTTGTCTTCACAAAAAAATAAAGAATTTATACCTTTATTACGTAAGACTTACATTGTATGTATTTACATAATAAAATACACGAAGGGTTGGACAAAGAACACTTCATCTCCTTATTTGTCTCCTTCTTTCATCTTGTTCAAGATCTTCTTTCTTCTTCTTCTTTTTCTCGCCGTCACCGCTTTCTTTTTTTCTTCTCATATGCTTTCTGGCGCCTTCATCTTTTCTTATTTTCCTCGTCTCTCCCGCCATAGCCGAGTTTGTCTCTTGTTTTTTCTTCTATTCTTTTTGCATACTCGGCGTTGGTTTTAGCCACTTTCAAATTTGCCACTTGGTCAAGCCCCACCAAGAGATCCCTCCTTTCTTCCCTGGATCTACGTATTCAATATTCTTGGGCAGAGGCCTAGGTCAAGCTTCTTCCTCCACTCATCGCTTCTTCCTCTACCTATGGGCGATATCGAATCGGGGGTCTTCTTCTTTTCCGGTGAGTGACCGGCGGAGTGACCAAAGAGAGGATCCGGTTGGTCTGTCGCCTGTCGCCTTTTCTTCACATAATGTGAGACCCTTTTCCCAAGACAGTCCCAAGTTTGAGCCATAGACATATTTGCAAAGTATCCCTGACTCGAGCGTTTTAAATTCATCGACCGATCGTGGCTCGTCCCGACATCCGAGATGGCATCGGTGTCTCTGTCTCGCTTCACCGAATGCCTCCGTGTTCTTTCAAGATGTTCATCACCCTGGCATCCATTCTTCCTTCCACTTCCTTCATCCCCGCTTCAATTGATTTTCTCTTTTCACCATAGATACAAAGCAGAGTGTTGGAGTGGCGAGTCACTGCGGAGTTTGTCGCTTATAATGTCACCGTGACAGACCTTGTTGGGGGGTTTGTGCAATCATCAATGTCACATCCGTTGATCCTTCCCCTCAAGAAGCTTTCCTTTCTTCTCGCTTTCAAGACTTCCTCGGTGATTTTCCTTTCACCGCCTCCTTTCTTTTTCGGCCAGATTTTTTTCGCTTTAAGGTATTCCTCTTCCCCTTTTTGGCATCATCAAAGGATAGAGGAACCCCAGGGAACATCTTTGGCAAGCATGAAGTCGAAGTCTTCGATGGTTGAGTTCGCTTCAAGTCTCGCTGCGTTGTATGCAAAGACGGAATTCGGGATCGAGTGGCGTTGGATTCTCATTTGAAATCGCTTCATCTCACCATGAGAAGGCTGAACTTTCTTGTCATGTGTTCTTCCAAACGCTGTAGATCATTTGTATTTTGCTCACGCAGCAGCCTTGATCTCGGCGGTGTGAGCTTCATGCATATGCTCAATGTGTTCTCTCGGCTTTGTTTTTGCATCGCATTTTCACTCTCCACACCAGACTTGTTGAACAATTGTCCGAAGTATCTCACAATTCCACACGCATTGTTCTTTCTTTGTTGCCACCATTCCCTTATCCGAACTGTTATGCCTCTTAAATCATTTGTAAGGGCGGCATCTCTCGTTGTCCAATCGCATGTCCAAAGAGGCTCGATGCCTCTCCATCCTTTCACCTCAAGAAAGAGTGCCTTGAACACTTTCGAGCTTGGTGATTCTTCATTGCGGTGATGGCCATACATCATCAAGTCATAATTAGTGGAACAATGGTGTTCGATGGAAGAACAGAGCTGGTTTGTAATAGCGTGCTTGTTCGTTTTTCGACTCTTCGTGGAGTTCTCGTATCTCCAAAGTGAAAAAGGGAAAGATTCTACAAAAGATTCATCACCGCCAATCGGGAATCGATCTGCTGCAGCCTTGAGGAGCCCGAGCGGTGGTCTCTTGTTCACTGGGTTCTCATTGTGAAGTAGACCCGCTTGCCGAGCCTCGGTGTCTTAACAACTTCGTTGGTCTCGGTGATTTCTCCATTTGAAGATCGGTCCTCGGCCTTATCGAGCGTCATCGGACGATGATGAGATTTCCATTGGTGGCTCATCATCAAAATTAAAGGTTTGACGAGTAGTCTTGGGATCGACTTGCTCGTGCTTGGAACATCCGCATGATTGAGTCTTTTGGATTTGTCATGGGGATGACTCAGCTTCTTCTTCGCCTTCCGATCCGGAAAAGTGACATCGGGGTTGTCCTGGGAATCATGAAGTGCGCCGATCTCCTTCTCGATGGGTCGATGATACCAGGAGGGATGTTCTCTACTTGTTTGCTTTACCCCGGGAAGTCTCAACCTCCCGTGGGCCTTCATTTCCTCCAAAGCAGTCTCTCTGCTGCGAGGCCTTGGTCCTCCCTTTCGACGAGTGTCACTCTTAGGGTCTTCTACAGATGGCATCCATTGGAGTCTCAACCCCATGGATTGCACTTTCATCGCCCAGTGTTAACTTCCGGGCTGTTCTTCCTCGTGCCTCGACCGCATCAGCAGCGTCATTAGCCTTCGAGCTTGGTTGGCACTCGAGTGAGACGATCTCAATCGCTCGAGCTTCGTTGATGGCAACTTCTTTGTTCTTCTTGTGTTTGAATTTCCTCTACTTCGCCTCCTACATTCTTTGTGGAGTCATCGCAGATTCTCCGACCTTGCCGCAGTGGAGGAGTTTCCCTCACCGGGCGCACCGGTGAGTGACTTGGAATGGGGTCACTCGTCTCCAAGCTCCCTACTGTTTCGATTGATTGCTCAATTTAGTTGGGGCGGTGGTAGCACACCTTCAATAGGGGTTGGCTCGATTGGGGTCCCCACTATCCGATTTCATCTCCATCTCCTTATTGCTTTCTTCTCGAGTGAGTGGGGAAGTGGTAGCAGAACAACAAGTGGCTATTTTTGAACCACTCCCATTGGATCGATTTCACCGTGCGGAGGACTCTCCTGGTCCCTCCATTAATCTTTGCTCGTGAAGGATTCTTGATTCGTGCAATGCTTGCCTGATTTGCAACTCTTCTCGTGGCAGCAACATTCTCCTGGTTCCTCGCCACCGCGGAGAAGACATCAAGGAGAGGATGTGTGTGTTCTGTGGTGCCGAGATAGGCGATGCTTGCCTTCTCACGTGCTTTGGCTTCTTGACTTGTTTTTTCTCTCCTTGTCCTTGTAGATCTCAGATTTTCGTGCGATTGTCTTCATCCCAGCCGGGAGCACAAGAGTTAATCCAAGGAAATTTAGCGATTCCTCTTCTTCTTCTATGAACTCAGCCGTTGGAACTGTTCCATTGACTTACTCAACTTCCATTTCCTCCACTCACGCAGACGATTTTGGATGTCCGGGTAAGGTGGTGATAGGATCATTACATCACTATCCGCCCGTAGGAGTTCTTCTTGTGCTTCATTGTGTGAGCTACACTTGTGTGTCTTCGGGTTGCCTCGTTGATCGCCTTCACAGACTTGGTCGTTTCATCAACTACATCCGGAGACTCTACTTCTCCAAAGAGTCTCCGGTATTTGTGCTAGCCGAGTAATCGACTCATTTGGTTTCTCCTGTTCGGATCGCTTGACAAGTCTTCTTCGTCTCCTAGTTTGTACCGAGAGGGATTTTGGTTCGTAGACGGTGTCCTCTCGAGTCTTGGGCGGTGGGGCCGTGTTGGTGTTTGTTTCTCGAGAGCCGCCGTCTTGGCTTGTCGAGTTCTCCTCCTTTTGACGATCGTAGAAGGTATTTGTGAGTCCTTCTCGACCGCCGCTGCAGGGCAGGAGACACGGCTTTGGGCAGTGACTCACTGCGCAGGGGCGGAGCATGTTTGGTTTTTTTCTTTGTAGGGGCAGCAGTTTTCTTAGCAGGGCAGGGGCAATTTTCTTCTTGGCCGAGAGAGGAACAGATCTTCGGGTCAATCGATTCCCCCTCACTTTTGGTGTCGCCTCTCTTGGCGTAAGCTCGCTTTCGAGCACGAGAGAGGTTAGCTCAACATTCTCTTGTTAACATGGAAGGCCTTCCCATGCCTAAGAGGGACTCCTTTCACCTCCAATAGCCGCCAATCACAGGCCATATCCGAGGGATCCTCCAAATGTGCCATCTTCTTTGAAGGACTTGTTCCCACGTTCTCGCAGAGTCTGCTTGAGACAAACTCAGCCCAGATTTATCTTCTTTTCTTCGATGATTGCAGCCATTACAATCGCCTTTGCCTTTTGATTGGTCAAAGCCGCCAAATTTGATGTCGATACATTTGGCAACTATGTCCAACAATTTGTGATAATCCTCCTTCAAAGTCTGTTTGTTTCTTTGTGTATATTATTTTATCAAAGAAAGTCGGACTTGGCTATTTCTTTCCATGCGTCGGCCCAGGTTCACATCGCCTCTTTAATCTCGGATGCTCCTTTGGCGGTAGTGAGCAATATTCACCAAATCCTTGGCGGTGATAGTCACCGCTTCCCGTGAACAGATGACTTGATTCCTTCATCGTGAATCTCAAAGCATTCACGTAGAATTGTGCGACCTCCTCCACATAGGTCATCGGATATTCTAGCGTTAGAAACGGTTTTAGTCCGGACGTTTCCAACTTCTCGGCCGATTTTCTTCACTAGGGTGTCATCGGACCCCGCTTCACCATTCGTCGAAATCCACCGTCGAACCGGTGTGGATTTGCTTTCCTAACTTGGTAAAGTCATAAGTTGGTGCCATTTCTCGAGGATTATATCAAGGAAAAACTCGTAAATTGATTTGAAGGTTGATAGGGTTTTGAGAGTATTTTGCCTTTGCCTTTTGAGAGAAAGAGATGAACAGTTTTAGAAGTGTGAGAGAGAAACGGACGAAAATGGTTTAAATATGGTTTATGAAAGGACGTGCGGCGGTTTTGAATTGTGATCGAAATCAACGGCTTGGATTTCGCGACGCCTATTGAGCATTTCATGTCTCGTATTTAATGCGGCAAAGCATTTATATCCAATCATAAGCTTGGTGTGCGGCTTTATGTCCGTACACATCATCATTATCCGACGTATTCCTTAAAACATTCCCGCTTAGTCAAAACGATTGCGTTTTTGTCACTTTGCTCATAAGTCATTCACTTATCTCTTAGCCGATTTAACTCTACTTCTCACAGTTCTCTTAGCGACTCAACCTATCACCGACTTCGGTGTAGTCAGTCTTTTCCGTCTGATTTGATTCTTGGTGATTTGTTTTGCTCTTTTTCTCCCCTTTCTCGTTCCATTTCTCTTCTTTGATTTGTCCGAGTGTCACATTTCCATTTCAATTAGCCCCAACTCATGCTTGAGTTCTTCAAATCTTAACTCACATAATGGTTTTGTGAAGATGTCGGCTAGTTGTTATCGGTTGAGATATATTCCAGGATGATGTCCTTCTTTTCAACATGATCTCTTATGAAGTGATATCTCGACATCAATATGTTTTGTTCTTGAGTGCAACACAAAGATTTTGAGTGATTGCAATTGCACTTGTGTTATCACACATGATTGGAATTTCTTTTTCTTCAACTTCATAATCTCTCATTGCTGTCTCATCCATAGGACTTGGGCACAACAACCGCCCGCAGCCTATGTATTCTGCCTCATTGTAGAGGTGGCTATTGAGTTTTGCTTCTTGCTAAACCAGGAAATTAGTCTGTTTCCTAGCATTTGACATGTGCCTCAAGTGCTTTTCCCCGTCCACTCGCATCCAAAGATAGTCGAGGATCTCGAATAGCCAATTAGCTTGAATCCACCTTCCTTTGGATACCATAGGCCTACTTCTTGGCTTCCTTTCAAGTATCTCAAGATTCTCTTAGTCTTTGTCATATGGCTCACTTTTGGAGCAGATTGAAATCTTGCACATACACCTACAAAGAAAAGTGATGTCCGGCCCGCTTATTGTGAGATAGAGCAATGATCCAATAAGTGCTCAGATCTTGTTTGATCTACAAAGGCTTCCCATCCGCATCCATGTCCATTTTGATCGATGTGTTCATGGGTATTTTTACGAAGACTTCTCCTCCATACCAAACTTCTTCATTAAATCTCTCGGTGTATTTTGTTTGACTTATGAAGGTTCCATCCTTCACTGTTTCACTTGAAGTCCAAGGAAGAATGTCGCCTTCTCCCATCATGCTCATTTCAAATTTACTTTGCATGAGGTTTGAAAATTTTTCACACAACTTTGTTTGTTAGTGGATCCAAAAATGATGTCATCCACATATATTTGAACAAGCAAAGATACTCTTCTTGTCTTGAATTACGAAAAGTGTTATATCTACTTTTCCTTTTGTGAATCCATTTTCGATTAGGAATTGTGACAGGGTATCATACCATGCTCGGGTGCCTGTTTCAATCCATACAGGGCTTTCTTGAGTTTGTATACCTTGTCTCCAAGAGTCTTCTCGCTCAAATCCTGGAGGTTGTTCAACATACACTTCTTCTTCCAATAAACCATTTAGGAATGCACTTTTTACATCCATTTGATATACAATGAAATTCTTGTGAGTCGTATAGGCAAGAAACATCCTTATATCTTCCAATCTTGCTACATGAGCAAATGTTTCATCAAAATCTATCCCTTCTTCTTGGCAATATCCTTTGGCTACCAATCTTGCTTTGTTTCTTACCACGAGCCTTCCGTTCATTTTATTTTTCGAATAACCATTTGGTGCCAATAACATTTTGATGTATGGGTCTTTGCACTAATTCCCACACTTTGTTCCTTTCAAACCGATTCACTCTTCTTGCATAGCTTGAATCCAATGTGTCATCCAATGCTTGTGACACATCTTTTGGCTCTATTTGCGAGATGAAGCATGTGAACATTGCTTCTTGTTGAGTTCTCGATCTTGTCTTGACACCTTCTCTTATATCTCCAATGACAAGTTCTCGTGGATGGTCTCTCACCATCTTACATCAAAGTTGGAGTGAGTTAGTTGGATTGATCGACTTGTTTGTGTTGTTGTGGTCGCTCTCTCGTAATTACTTAGCCGCAAATTTTCCATTTGTTTTTGAGATTCAACTATCTCATCTTCTTCTCAATTGATAATTCCAGCCTTGACTTCCAAAGATAGGACTCTTCTTCGTATGGTTGAATGATTCAAACTTATCACCGACTCTTCAATGTCTTCTCCATTTACATTTTGCTCATCGAATACTACATGAATGAATTCTTTCAGTAACCATAGTTCTTTTGTTGAGTATTCTCGAGGCTTTGCTTTCAATTGAGTATCCTAAGAAGATACCTTCATCGCCTTTAGCATCAAAAGCCTTTAGGTTGTCTTTGCCATTGTTGTGAATGAAGCATTTACATCCAAATATTTCAAATATGAAACATTTGGTTTTCTTCCACCAGATTTCATAGGGAGTCTTTGTCACCAATTTTGTCATTTTATCATACATCTGTTTTGGGTGTAGCAAGTCGTGTTGATTGCTTGACCCAAAATCTTTTTGGTAACCCCGTGCCTAACATGGTCCTTTGGCCGCTTCTTTTTGAGAGTTCTATTCCTTCTTTCTCGCAACTCCATTCTCATTGTGTGGAGTCCTTGCTGGCCGATAGTTCATGACCAATACCATTCTCACTACAATACCGAGTTATTATTCCATTGACAAACGCATTCTCTATCCGATCTTATTTTGATAATGGTTTGACTCTTCTCATTTTGAATCCTTTTCATCATTTGTGGTAGTTTTTGTAGAGTTTTTTTCTTCTTACACATGAATATTGTCCATGTATGTCTTGAGTAGTCATCTACTACCACCAAGGTGTATTTCTTTCCACTTATGTTGGGTGGTTCCACTGGGCCAAATAGATCCATATGAAGGATGCAATATTCTTGTTGAGGATGGGCATGTCTTTTCTTTGAATGATGACTTAATTTGTTTTCCTTCCGACATGCATCACATAGACTCTCCTTCTTGTATCTCGAGTCCGGAAGTCCTTCTACAAGATGACTTCTTGCGAGCCTTGTTAATTGTTTTGAAATTCAGTGACTCGGCTTTTTGTGCCATAGCCAACTTGATTCATTTGTATTCTTTGCTAGTAGACATGTGCCGGGTGTTGCGGTTGACCAATCCACTACATACATATTTTTCTGTCTACATCCTTGCAAAGACCACTTCATTTGATTCAATATCTTTGATTTGGCACATACCCATGTTGAATCCAACATTGTAGCCCTTGTCACGAGCCGATCGATACTCAAGTAAGTTGAAGTTGAGTCCTTCAACATATGCAACATCGTGATTTCTAATCCATTCCTCTTGATGGATCCAATGCCTCTTATTTCACCAGGAGCTTCATTTCCTCCAAATATGACTTTTGCTCCTTTGACTTCCTTGAATTTTTTGACAGATTTCTCTTATTTCTGTCATATGTCCGGAACGACCACTATCCATGTACCAGGTTCCTTGGCACTCACCAATTTATTCCTTGAACCCGCAATCAAGGAAATTAAGTTTTAGGTACCCATACTTGTCCGGGTCCCGAGGGGTTAGAATTGTAAGATGATCCAACCAACCTATAGCCAAATGATTTGACTCTAAGGGGTTGCCATCTATCGTGCCATAATCATAATTAATCCTGGCAAATTGCTTGGGAATTCCAGGTTCATACAAATTGTCTCTTTTGTCCAGATACTGCATATGTGTTTTAGCAATTGCCTTCCTTGAGTAATTGTGGTGTTTTTGCGTGTAGTGCCTAGGTGCATATGTGTCGATGAAAGCTTTTATACTTTTGGAATGGCCTTTCTTTGAGTTCTAGGCCTTTGCCATCCGGGGCTTATATTCCATAAGTCTCAGGTTTGATTGATTTACAATATTCCAATCACTGCTTGCTTGGATATTTTCTACCATTCCCATCATATGTATTTCTTTTATGGGTTTTTTCGGGATGTTTGGTAGCTCGCTTCTTCTTTACAGAGTATTTTTCGTTTGGAGTTTTTGAGGGGCTCGGCTGAATCTCTTCTCACCTGTCCTTTCAAAGACTCTCAACTCGGCTGTTTTCCTTTTCCTTTGTAACCAAGGCCGTTTGCTTAGTATTGTGCTTTGGAGTGAATGTGTGTGCAACATTTAGAGTTTTGGATTTTTCGGACTCTTCATGACTTGAAGATCCTTTTTCCAAAATTACTCTTGAGGTTTGACATGGCACGAGGAATTAAATCCTAAGCTTTGTCTTGTCTCCACATTCTCTTTGACTCATAATAAGATCATCCAATGATTTAGATGCCTTAGTGAATGAGGCAATAACATTCTTGAGGTCATTCTCCTCTTTTCTATAGCAGCAATTTACGCTACTAATTTAGCATTTTCACCTTTAAACTTTCATTTTCAATGCTATTTGACTTAGAGTACTCGGCTCCTTAGTCACTTTGAGTTTTGACTTTTGAGTAGGTTTGTTTTCCTCATTCAATAGTGTGTGTGAGGATTTAATGTGTTCAAAATCTTTCATCATTTTGCCTAATGAATCATAAAGATCAAGAGGTGATAAAGTGTGTGTGTCACGATCACTATCACTAGTGTCGAGCTTGTTGAGTTAGATTGTACCTCATCTTCTTGATCTTGTTCTTTGGCCATCAAGCGATCGGGCTTCTTCTTCGTAGTCACTTGAGTAGTCACCTTCACTGCTCTCAATCGAATCATTGTCTCTCTTGACTTGGCTGTCTCAGCAGTCTCTGCACCATCATTGCCTTTTTCTTTTCTTGTCTTCTTTCTCTCAAGACCTTTCTTTTTCTTCTTCATCTCTGCACTTCTTTGACTACAGGATATGAGCAAATCAATGGCATAGTGACCTGGTTGTCTGATTCCAACATAGATATTCACCTTTTGATCAGCTCTTTCCATTTCTTGAGTTGTCAGCCCTTTGATACTCAACTTTTGACGATCTGTTCTCTTGGTTGGCCTGTCTTCCCTTGATTTGGAGGGGAGCGAGTGTCTTCTCGGAAGATTCACCCTTTCCTTTCTTGTAGTTCTTATTAAAGAACTTGTTGAATCTTTTAACCATTAGGGCTATTTCTTCCGGGTCGATGACTTCTTTGACCTCGCTCTCTTCCCATCTTTAACAATTAGAGCATTTGTTTTGGGTACAAATTGTCTCTTCCTGGTCTTTTCTTCTCGGCTCAAACTCATAGGCTTTGAGGTCCGAGAATAGTTCATGGTTGGATGTCTTAGATAGGTCCATGGAATGTCTCGGTGCCATGACCTTCATTTCCCATTCATTTGGAAGACTTTTTAGGATCTTCATACATATTTTTCTTCGTGTATATTCCTTTCCAAGTGTAGACAGCTCATTTGTGATTTTCGTAAACCGAGCATCCAGTTGATCCAGTTTTCTCCCGAGATCATTTTGAAGTTTTCAAATCTTTGTACACCACCGATAATTTGTTTTCTTTGATTTGCTCACGAGCCTTCACAAATCGGTGTCAACTTGTCCCCATTTCCTTAGTGCATTTTTGCAAGATTTGACTTTATTGAAACATGGCTTTGTCCAAGGTTTTGTAAAGGATGTCCTTGGCTACATTGTCCGGTTGTATCTTTTTCGTCATCATTTGTCCACTCGGTTCTTGGTTTTTCAACCATGCCTGGTCCTGGGAGCAAAGATCTTTTCTCCTTCAAACCGCAACTCTTCGCATTTGTGTTCACCTTTAATATTTGCAGAGGCCCATCTTCTATCACTATCCACATCTCATCATGTAATCTTTGATAGATGAGCCTCGCATACGAATTTTCCAATCATCAAATTCTTCAATAGTGAACATAGGGATGCGTGTCAAATTTGCTTCCATGATAATGACTTTTAATGATAAAAGGAGTTTTGAAAATTTAAGTACTAAAGCAGACTTTGAAAAGTTTGGAGATCTAGTTCAAGAACTGGTGCGGAGGGTTCAATGAACCAACCGCTCCGATACCACTTGTAGGTCCCAAGGTGTGTAAGTGTAAGGTTTAGAAGGGGGGTTGAATAAACCTTACCAAATTTTCGATTTAGTCCTTTTAAATCTACTGAGTTGATTCTACACATTTGTGTCCTTGATGGACAAATCGAATTAGTCACTTTCAAGAGAGTTAATCTCTCAATGCACTCACCGAGCCGTTGATGGAGTAACTCATTGTTGACTATAATTTAACTCAACTCGTGGTTTTATTTTCATGAAGACTTAACACCCTTATGTTTGATTAAGCAAGATTTTAGAGCTTGATTTAGTACTTATAATTTTATCAAATGGATAGCAAATTTATCACAGAGATATAAGCGAGTTAAAAGTGCAGAATTTAAATCTTCGAAATGTAAATGACACAAGAAAGTTTTTATAGAGGTTCAAGATGGGGTAATTCTTCTACTCCTCTCTTCTCCAACTCCCCGGAGGAATCCACTAAGTAATGATCGGTTTACAAAGTGGTAATGAGTCCGATACAAGTCTTGATCACAACCCGACTTGATCCTGATCCTAGGGACTCGATGAGACGCCTTGATCACTCACCAAGCTTGCACGACTCAGCCTTCTTCACAGTGGCAAACTGCGCTTGTTACTACAACCACTTGCTCAAGCTCTTTGGATTTGATCACGAGGCCCTCCAAAAAGCTTAAGACTTGGTTCAACCTTGAACCTTTCTACAATCCTTCCCGGAATGTAGACCCCTTGTTTCGATATTGTCCTCTTCAACCGATTGAAGTTTTCTTTCCTTCACAGTGAGTGTTGGATTGATGTACTTCGTAATGCAGGCTTGAGGATTGAGAATGTTTTGCTTTTCTAATATCTTGTTTATCTCATATGTGTGTCATCTCTTTTTCTCAAACAAACTCCTCACCTTTTATAGTGAACTTTCAAAAATTTGCCCGTTGAAGAGATAGGCTTATTTTTGAAAGTCACTTTGCGATCGTTGGCTTTTCCTTGGAATTGCCATTTCCTCGTATGAATTGTTCTTTCACCTTTTCGAGTTCGACACGGTGTAGTGCTTCCCATTGGTTCATTCCTTTTGCACGCTTCGTGGACCGAGCACTCCAAGAAAGGTGGTATGGAGATATTACTTGTTTAAGTAAATCTCTTGATTTCGCGGCAACGGTTCTTTTTACGATTATCTCGACTTGACCGCATTTCCTTGCTTTCCCAGGTGACTTAGAGTCAGCTTCCAATCATTGGATGACTCTTCCGTCACTTCAACTTGAGACTTGGCTTTTCTTGAGTTGACTTGATCGATGCTCCACTCACCGCATCTCACTGCTTTTCGATGGAGTTCTGTCTACTCTTCTTTGCCATACTCACTGTCTCACAAATAAGTCTTCCTTCGGTCTTGATTTGTCTTCTTGCATGTTAAGGCGTAGCCGACTTAACTCAGCCTTGGCCACTCTAATTGTTACAATACATTTTACAGCAAGAATTGGGGTGCCAACTTTCTATTCTAAGATTTACATGGCATTCATCAAAATCTAAACAAAGAAAATTCCCGACAATAGTGTTGAAATTCTTGTATTAATATATTGTTTATGATGATTGATAATGAATGTATATTGTGGTATTGAAATTGGTGATGAAAATTTTGGCTTAAACGAATCCCAAATGCGTTATCTTTCTCTTTGTTTTATTCAAAGCACGCCAAGTGTTCGACAAAATGTTTCAATGAAAAATTCATCACCTACATGATTCTCTTGATTTGAAAAGTCTTATAAGTTTATAGAGATCATATTTTACCAATCAAATGAGCTTTTACAAATCAAATGAGCAATTTTTCCCTTTTATTTAGAATTTAAGCTTAAATGCGCAATATGCTCAATAAATCTATAAAATTGCGCACTTTGATATAATTGTATGATGTTTTTATCGTGCTAACATTATTTTTGATGATTCCAAAGGGGAGAAACAAGAAAAACACTCATAAGCTCGCAAGAAAAGCTATTAGCTAAAAGCCAAAAGCTATGGATTATACTTGGTCCATGTGATGTATTATGGACTTTTATACTTGACTAATGATGCTTTTGTGACGATGGGGAGCTTATAAGCTCATGATATTCAAGCTTAAGTTGTAAAAGCTAAGCCTTAAGCTTTTAGTTGTTATTTGTATACTTGTTCTTGATATGCATATTGATAGGGGAGCTTGTGCAAAAATGATTTTGAAAAATCTTTGCTCCTATCCTGAGTGTTTGTACTTATAATAAATCTTGCTTATAATGGATTGATGTTTTAGACCGGAAAATTTCTTTCATTTTAAAATCAACTTCCTAAAATTGTTTTGGTTTGTAATCATCAAAAAGGGGAGTTTGTTAGATAAATGTTTTTATCAAGATTTTGATGATTATGTTTAAATGAGTTAGAAATTTATTGTTTAGATTTTGATGAATGCCATGTAAAACTTAGAATAGGAAGTTCGCACCCCAATTTTTGTTGTAAAATGCATTGTAATAAATAGAGTGACCTGCCGAGTTAAGTCGCCTACGCCCTAACATGCAAGAAGACAATCAAGACTAGAAGGAAGACTCGTGCGAGACACCGAGTATGGCAAAGAAGAGTAGACGGAACTCTCATCAAGAAAGCGGTGAGATGCATCCGAGTGAGTATCACCAAGTCAACTCGAGAAAAGCCAAGTCTCAAGTTGAAGTGACAGTAAGAGTCATCCATGATTGGAAGTCGACTCTAAGTCACCTGGGGAAAGCAAAGAAATGCAATCAAGTCGAGATAATCAGAAAAGATCCGTTGCACGTAAATCAAGAGAATTACTTAAACAAGTAATATCTCCATATCACCTTTTCTGAGTGCTCGGTTTAAGCGCAAAAGGAATGAACCAATGGGAAGCACTACACCGTGTCGAACTCAAAAGGTGAAAGAACAATTCATACGAGGAAATGGCAATTCCAAGGATCGCAACAAGACAAGCTAACAACGACGCAGTGACTTTCAAAAATAAGCCTATCTCTTCAACGGGCAAATTTTTGAAAGATCACTATAAAAGGCCGAGAAGTTTATTTGAGAATGAGAGACACAAGTTACGACCAACCAAAAACGTTCAAGCAATTATCGAAAATCAAACATTCTCAATCCTCAAGCCTACACTACGAAGAACATCAATCCAACACTCACCGTGAAGGAAAGATAACTTCAATCGTTGAAGAGGAAAATCTTTTTTTGAAAAATCAAGGGTCTACATTCCACGAAGGATTGTAGGAAGGTTCAAGGTCGAACCAAGTCTTAAGCTTTTGGAGGGCTTCGTGATCAAATCCAAAGAGCTTGAGCAAGTGAGTCGAGTAGCAAGTTTTGCCCTGCGGAAGAAGTTGAGTCGCACGAGAAGCCATTGAGTGATCAAGCGTCTCTGCACTTAGTCCCAAAGGATCAAGTCACCGTGGTGATCAAGACTTGTATCCGGATCATTACCACTTTGTATACCGATCAATACCTAGTGGATTCCTCCAGGAGTTGGAGAAGAGAGGAGTAGAAGAATTACCCCATCTTCGAACCTCTATAAAAATTTCATTGTGTCATTTACATTTCAAAGACTTTAATTCCTCGCATCTTAATCGCTTAAATCTCGATAAATTTGCTATCCACTTGATAATTTATAAGTACTAAATCAAGCACTAAATCCTTGCTTAATCAAACTTAAGGGTGTTAAGTCTTCCATTAAAAACAAAACCACGTTGAGTTAATTTAGACCCAACAACCGAGTTATTCCATCAACAACTCGATTGAGTCCGTTGAGAGACTAACTCTACCGATTAACTAAATTGGTCAGTCCATCATGACAAACGTGGTAAAGTATTAACTCTGAATATTTAAAAGGACTAAAACGAAAATTTGGTAAGGTTTATTCAACCCCTTCTAAACCTTACACTCACACCCCTTGGGACCTACAAGTGGTGGTATCGTGAGCGGTTGGTTCATTGAACCCTCGACCGGTTATGAACTAGATCTCCAAACTTTTCAAAGTCTCTGCTTTAGTACTTAAACTCTCAAAACTCTTTCTATCATTAAAAGTTATTATCATGGAAGCAAATTTGACACGCATCCCTATGTTCACAATTGAAGAATTTGATGATTGAAAATTCGTATCTTGTGCTCATCTATCAAGATTACATGATGAGATGTGGATAGTGATAGAAGATGGGCCTCTCGCAAATCTTAAAGGTAAACACAAAAGAAGAGCGGTGAAGGAAAGAGAAGAGGATGTTGCTCCTGCACGATCATGGTTGAAAACCAAGAACCGAATGGACAAATGATGACAAAAAGATACAACCTGGACAATGTAGCCAAGGACATCCTTTACAAAACCTTGGACAAAGCCATGTTCAATAAAGTCAAATCATGCAAAACGGCTAAAGAAACTGGGGACAAGCTCACATTGATTTGTGAAGGCTCGTGAGCAAATCAAAGAAAACAAATTATCGATGGGTCGTATGTAAATTTGAGAACTTCAAAATGGTCTCGGGAGAAAACCTGGATCAACCGGATGCTCGATTCACGTAAATCACCAACGAAGTTATCTGTGACTTGGAAAGGAATATACACAAAAAGAAATGTGTATGAAAATCCTAAAAAGTCTTCAAACTGAATGGGAAATGAAGGTCATGGCACTAAGACATTCCATGGACCTATCAAATACATCCAACCATGAACTATTCTCGACCTCAAAGCCTACGAGTTTGAGCCTGATGAGAAGAAAAGACCAGGAAGAGCGATTTGTACCCAAAACAACCGCTCTAATTGTTAAAGATGGAAAGAGAGCCGAGGTCAAAGAAGTCATTGATCCGTAAGAAATAGCCCCGATGGTTAAAAGATTCAACAAGTTCTTCAACAAGAACTACAAGAGAGAAAGGGCTTAATCTTCCGTAAGACACTCACCTCCTTTCAAGTCAAGGAAGATAGGCCACCAAAGAGAAATGATCATCAAAAAGTCAATATCAAAGGGCCGACAATCCAAGAATGGAAAGAGTCGATCAAAAGGCTGAATATCTATCGAACAGAGACAACCAGGTCACTATGCCATTGATCGCTCATATCCCGTAGTTAACAAATACAGAATGAAGAAGAAAGAAAGGTCTTTGAGAAAGAAGACAAGAAAAGAAAAAGGCAATGATGGTTTCGCAGAGATCAAAACAAACAAGTCAAAGAGACAATTTGATTCAGAGAGCATGAAGCCGACTACTCAAGTGACTCGAAGAAGAAGCCTTGATCCGCTTGATGGCCAAAGAACACGATCAACTCCGACCAAGAAGATGAGGTACACTCTAACTCATCAAACTCGGACTCTAGTGATAGTGATGTGACACACACACTTCATCACCCACTCGATCTTTATGATTCATTAGGAAAAATGATGAAAGATTTTGAATACATTAAATCCTCACACACACTATTAAATGAGGAAAACAAATTTACTCAAGAGTCAAAACTCAAAGTGACTAAGGAGCCGAGTACTCTAAGTCAAATAGATGAGAATGAAAGTTTAAAGGCTGAAAATGCTATAGAGAAGAGGGAGAATGACCTCAAAAATGTTATTACCTCATTCACTAAGGCATCTAAATCATTGGATGATCTTATTATGAGTCAAAGAGAATGTGGAGACAAGACAGCTTAGGATTTAATTCATCATGTGCTATGTCAAACCTCAAAAGTAATTTTGGAAAAAGGATCTTCAAGCCATGAAGAGTCCGAAAAATCCAAAACTCTAAATGTTGCACACACATTCACTCCAAAACACAATACCAAGCTAATCGGCCTTGGTTATAAAGGAAAAGGAAAACAACATTGAGTGCGCTTGAAAGGGACAAAGTGAGAAGAGATTCCCAGTTCCTCAAAGAAACTCCAAACAGAAAAACACTCAGAAAGAAGAAGAGAGCTACCAAAACCCTTAAAATCTATAAAAGAAATACATATGATGGGAATGGTAGAAAATATCCAAGCCAAGTCGATTGGAATAATGTAAACTATCAAAGATAGACTTATGGAATATAAGCCCAAATGGCAAAGGCCAGAACTCAAGAAAGGCCATTCCAAAAGTATAAGAGCTTTCATCAAAGACACATATGCACCTAGGCACTACACTCGTAGAGACACCACAATTACCCAAAGAAGGCGATTGCTAAAACTTATACACAGCATAAAGACAAAAGAGATGATGTATGAACCTAGAATCCCCAAGCAATTTGCCAGGATTAATTTCGATTATGGCATCGATAGATGGCAACCCCTTGAGTTAAATCATTTGGCTATAAGTTGGTTGGATAATCTTACAATTCTAACCCCTCAGACCTGCACAAGTATGGGTACCTAAAACTTAATTTCTTGATTGCGGGTTCGGAACAAATTGAGTGCCAAAGAACCTGGTACATGGATAGTGGCTGTTCCGACACATGACAGAAACAAGAAAAATCTGTCAAAATTCAAGGAAGTAAAAGGAGCAAAAGTCATATTTGGAGGAAATGAAGCTCCTGGTGAAATAAGAGGCATTGGATCCATAAAGAGGAATGGATTAGAAATCACAGATGTTGCATATGTTGAAGGACTCAACTTCAACTCGCTAAGCATTAGTCAACTCTGCGGACAAGTGGTTACAATGTTGGATTTAACATGGGTATATGCCAAATCAAGGATATTTAATCGAATGAAGTTGTGTTGCAAGGATGCGCATGAAGAACATGTATGTCGTGGATTGGTCAAAGAACACCCAAAGACTGCCTACTAGCAAAATGCGCATTTGAATCAAGTTGGTGTGGCACAAAAAGTCGAGTCATCCGAATTTCAAAACGATCAACAAGCTTGCACTTAAGTAATCTTGTGGAAGGACTTCCGCACTCAAAGATACAAAAAGGAGAGTATATGTGACGCATGTCGAAGGGAAAACAAATCAAGTCATCATTCAAAGAAAAGACATGCCCATCTTTAACAAGAATATTGCACCGCTACATATGGATCTATTTGGCCCGATGGAAACCAAAGATAAGTGGAAAGAAATACACCTTGGTGGTATTAGATGACTACCACGGTGATGAAGAGAATTCAAAATGAGAAAAGCCAAACCATTATCAAAATAAGATCGACAGAGGAACCGAGTTTGTCAATGGAATAATAACTCAATATTGTATTGAAAATGGTATTGGTCATGAACTATCGAAGATCAAGAACTCCACAAACAGAATGGAGTTGCGAAAGAAGGAACATAACTCTCAAAGAAGAAGAAGGACCATGTTAATGGGGGGTTACAAAAAGATTTTGGGTCAAGCAATCAACACAAACTTTGCTACACTCAAAATAGATGTATGATAAAAGACGGTGACAAAGACTCCTATGAGATTTGGATGGAAGAAAACCAAATGTTGCATATTTGAGAATATTTGGATGTAAATGCTTCATCCACAACAATGGCAAAGACAATCTAAAAGCTTTTGATGCTAAAGTCGATGAAGGTATCTTCTTAGGATACTCATTTGAAAGCAAAGCCTACAGAGTACTCAACAAAAGGACTATGGTTGCGAAGAATCCATTCATGTGGTATTCGATGAGCCAAATGTAAATGGAGAAGACATTGAAGAGTCACCGATAAGATGAATCATCCAACCATACGTAAGAGTCCCTATGTCAAGCCGAAATCGGAATTATCAATTGAGAAGAAGATGAGATAGTGAATCTCAAAAAATTTGAAAATTTGCGGCTAAATGATTACGAGAGAGTCGACCACAAAGAACACAGTACACCGCAAAGACGATCAATCCAGCCTAACTTACTCCAACCTCGATGTAAGATGGCCGAGAGACCATCCACGTAACTTGTCATTGGAGACATAAGAGAAGGTGTCAAAACAAGATCTTAACTCAACAAGAAGACATGTGTCACAAGCATTGGACGACACACATTGGATTCAAGCTATGCAAGAAGAGTTTCGAATCGTTTGAAAGAAATAAAGTATGGGAATTAGTGCAAAGACCCATACATCAAAATGTTATTGGCACCAAATGGGTGTTCGTAAATAAGATGAACGAGGAAGGTTCTGTGGTAAGAAACAAAGCAAGATTAGTAGCCAAAGGATATTGCCAAGAAGAAGGGATAGATTTTGATGAAACATTTGCCCTTGTAGCAAGATTGGAAGCTATAAGGATGTTTTTGCCTATGCGACTCACAAGAACTTCATTGTATATCAAATGGATGTAAAAAGTGCATTCCTAAATGGTTTATTGGAAGAAGAAGTGTATGTTGAACAACCTCCAGGATTTGAGCGGAAGACTCTTGGAGATAAGGTATACAAACTCAAGAAAGCTCTATATGGATTGAAACAGCACCCAGAGCATGGTATGATACCTTGTCACAATTCCTAACCAAAAATGGATTCACAAAAGGAAAAGTAGATAGAACACTTTCTAATTCAAGACAAAAAGAGTATCTTTGCTTGTTCAAATATATGTGGATGACATCATTTTTGGATCCACAAACAAAGAGTTGTGTGAAAAATTTTCAAACCTCATGCAAAGTAAATTTGAAATGAGCATGATGGGAGAGTCGACATTCTTCCTTGGACTCCAAGTGAAACGGTGAAGGATGGAACCTTCATAAGTCAAACAAAATACACCAGAGATTTAATGAAGAAGTTTGGTATGGAGGAGAAGTCTTACGTAAAAATACCAATGAATACATCACCAAAATGGACATGGATGCAGATGGCAAGCCTATAGATCAAACAAGATACGAGCACTTATGGATCATTGCTCTATCTCACAAAAAGCGGGCGGACATCACCTTTTGTTGTAGGTGTATGTGCAAGATTTCAATCGCTCCAAAAGAGAGCCATATGACAACAAACTAAGAGAATATTGAGATACTTGAAAGGAAGCCAAGAGGTTGGCTTATGGTATCCGAAGGAAGGCGGATTCAAGCTAATTGGCTATTCGACTCGACTATCCGGATGCGAGTTGGTGAAAAGCACTCGGACACATGTCAAATGCTTGGAAACAGCCGATTTCATGGTTTAGCAAGAAGCAAAATTCAATAGCCACCTCTACAGCTGGCGAGAATATATAGGCTGGCACTGCAGCTGTTGCCCAAGTCCTATGGATGAGACAAGAATTTGAGAGACTATGAAGTTGAGGAAAAAGATATTCCAATCATGTGTGATAACACAAGTGCAATTGCCATTACTCAAAATCCCGTGTTGCACTCAAGAACAAAGCATATCGATGTCGATATCACTTCATAAGAGATCACGTTGAAAAGAAGGACATCATCTTGGAATATATCTCAACCGATGAACAATTACCGACATCTTCACAAAACCATTATGTGAGTCAAGATTTGAAGAACTCAAACATGAGTTGGGTTAATTGAATGAGTGACACTATGAAAAATCAAAGAAAAGAAATGTAACACAAAAAAAAAAAGTGAAAAAGATTTGAACACACAAATCATTTCAAGAATCACCAGATCGGAAAGACAACTACACCGAAGTCGGTGATATTTGAGTCACTAAGAGAACCGTGAGAAGTAGAGTTAAATCGGCTAAGGGATGTTTCGAGTCACTTATGAGCAAAGTGACAAAAACGATCGTTTTTGACTAAGCGGGAATGTTTTTAAGGAATACGTCAAAGATAATGATGATGTGTACGCACATAAAGCGCGCACACCAAGCTTATGATTGGATATAAATGCTCGCCACATTAAATACGAG
Source organism: Rehmannia glutinosa (assembly GCA_016081115.2). NCBI lineage: Eukaryota > Viridiplantae > Streptophyta > Magnoliopsida > Lamiales > Orobanchaceae > Rehmannia > Rehmannia glutinosa. The sequence goes on from JABTTQ020000415.1 coordinate 706,106, forward strand.
ACATTAAATGCTAAATAGCGTGCAAAATCTAAGCCGTTGATTTCGATCACATTTCAAAACCACCCGCACGCCCTTTCATAAACCATACTTAAACCATTTTCGTCTGTTTTCTCACACACTACCAAAACTGTTCATTTCTTTCTCTCAAAAGCAAAGGCAAAAATTCTCTCGAAACCCTATCTATCTTCAAATCAATCTCTCGAGTTTTTTCTTTGATAAAATCTGAAAAATGGCACCAACCTATGATTTTACCAAGTTAGGAAAGCAAATCCACACCGGGTCCATGTGGATTTGATTTAAGATGGTGAAACAGGGGTCCGACGACACCCTAGTGAAGAAAATCGGCCGAGAAATTGGAAACGCCCGGCCAAAACCGTTTCGACATTAGAATATCCGGCGACCTATGTGGAGGAGGTCGCATACCCTACGTGAATGCTTTGAGATTCACGATGAAGGAATAAAGTCATCCGTTCACGGAAAGAAGATCACCATCTCTCGCCAAGGATTTGGTCAACATCGCTTCTCTACCAATCAAGGAGCATCGAAATTAACGGTTGATGTAAACTTGGCCGATGCTTGGAAAGAAATAGCCAAGCCCGATTATGCCGATAAAATAGTATACACAAAGCAAACAAGAGATCGGCCAAGGAGGATTATCACAAGTTGTTGGACATAGTTGCCAAATGTATTGACATCAATTTGGCGCTTTGACCAATCAAAGCAAAGCGATCGTGATGGCGGCGATCATTGAAGAAAGGAAAATAAATCTGGCTGATTTTGTCTACAAAGCAGACTATGCCGTAACGTAGGGAACAAATCCTTCAAAGAAGATGGCACATTTGGAGGATCCCAGGATATGGCCTGGTGATTGGCCGGTGATGGAGGTGAAAGGAATTCCTCTTAGACATGGGAAGGCATTCCATGTTAACAAGAGGATGTTCCGAGCAAACCCTCTCGGCGCACGAAGAGAGCCTACGCCAAGAGAGCCGACACGAGTGAGGGGAATCACCGACTCGAAGATACAGATTGTTTCCTCTCCACCAAGAAGAAAGCCCCTGCAGCCCGCTTAAGAAGATCAAGTGCCCCGCAAAGAAAGAAAGTCAAAATCGCTCCCCCGCAGAGAGTCACCGCCTCGCAGCTCGTGTCTCCCCGCCCGCAGCAGCGATGGTCGAGAAGGACTCACAAATACCTTCTCCGATTGTCAAAAAGAGGAGAATCGACAAGCCAAGACGGCCAGCTCCTCGAAAAAGACACCAAAGACGCCCCCGCCGCCCAAGACTCGACGAATCGTCTCGAACGTAAATCCTCCGGTACAAACTAGAAGACGAAGAAGAATCATCAAGCGATCCGAGCTTGAAAACCGGCCGAGTCGTCACCACTCGTTTGGAATAAATACGGCCGCCAAGATCGAGTCCCCAGATGTAATTGATGAAACAGCCTAAGTCTCTCACAAGGCGATCGTGCAGAGGCAACTCAAGACACACCGTAGTCCACACACCAAAACACAAGAAGAAGAAGCCGACAGAGCCGATAGTGATGTGATGATCCTATCTCCACCTTACCCGAGACATCCAAAATCGTCTGCGTGAGTGGAGGAAATGGAAGTTGAGTAAATCAAGGAGCAGTTCCAATGCCCGAGTTTATAGAAGAAGAAGAGGGATCGTTAAACTTCCTCGACTAACCACTGCGTGCTCCCAAAGATTTGGATAAAGACATCCGCACGGACATCCCGCAGATCTTCAGGACAAGGAGAAGGAAAGGCAAAAGGGAAGGCCGAGGCACGTGAGAAGGCCAAAGATCGCCCCTATCTCCGGCACCGTAACACACACATCCTCTCATTGATGTCGTCTCCGGCGGTGATGAGGGATCCGAGAATGCCCGCCGGAAAAGTTGCAAATGCAGCAAGCATTGCACGAATCCGTAATCCTTCACGAGCAAAGATTGATTGAGGGACCAGGAGAGTCCTCCGAACACAAAACCGAAATTGATCCAATGGGAGTGGTTCAAGAAATCGCCACGTTGTTGCCGCCACCACTTCCCCTCACTCGGAAGAAGGCGATAAGGGACCCGGGCGATGAAATCGGGATAGTGGGGACCCGGTCGAGCCAACCCCTATTGAAGGTGTTTTACCACTCCGCCCCAAATTTGAACATTCAATCGAAACAAGGGAGTTTGGAGACGAGTGACCCCATTCCAAGTCACTCACCGGTGCGCCACCGGAGGGGAAACTCCATCCACTACAAAGAAGGTCGGAGAATGCCGCAGATGACTCAACAACGAATCCAGGAGGCGAAGTAGAGAAAATACAAACACAAGAAGAACAGCAAGTTGCCATCAACGAAGCTCGCGATTGAGACGTCTCACCGAGGTGCCAATCGCCTCGAAGGCTAATGACGCCGCCGATGCGGTCGAGGCATAGGAAGGAATGACCCCCGGGAGTTAACACTGGCAAAAAGTGCAATCCATGGGGTTGAGACTCCAATGGATGCCACCACGTAAGACCCTAAGACGGGCCGACACTTTGCCGAATAGGAGGACCAGGTCTCGGCAATGAGCTCGCAGGAGGTAATGAAGGCCCACGGAGGTTGAGACTTCCCTGGGTAAAGAAGCCAAGTAGAGAACATCCCTCCCGCTATCATCGACCCATCCGAAAAAGGAGATAAGCGCGCTTCATGATTCCCAGGATAATCCTCGATGTAACCTTTCCGGGATCAAGGCGAAGAAGAAGCCGAGTCATCCCCGATGTGATCCAAAAGACTCATTTGCGGATGTTCCAAGCACGAGCAAGTCCGAGATCCCAAGACAACTCGTCAAACCTTTAATTTTGATGATGAGCCACCAATGGAAATCTCATCATCGTCCGATGACGCTCGAGCAAGGCCGAGGACCGCCTACTCAATCGAGAAATCGATTTGCGTACCAACGGTTGCTCGTGATACAGTGAGGCTCAGCAAGTCGGGTCCACTTCACAAAAGACCCCACCGAGACAGAGTCCACCGCGCAGCTCCCAAGCCGCAGCAGTTCGACTCCAAGAGGAACTTCACGCGCACCTCTCATCATTGAGCAAATACAGCTTGGCCGTGATGATTCCTTTATAGAATCTTTTCCTTTTTCTCTGGAGGTACGGACCTCTCCGAAGAATCGAGAACGAGCTAGCACGCTTCCACGCCGCTCCCGTTTTTCCATCGTGCACCATTGTCCCAAATTGATTATGATTTTTGCCGCATGGCCATCACCGCAGAACGCGGAGGAATCACCAAGTTCGTGAAGTGTTCAAGGTATTATTCGCGAGATTGAACGGATGGAGAGGCATCGAGCCTCTATGGACATGCGATCGACAACAGAGATGCCAATCTTATGCCGATTTAAGAGGCATAAAACCAGATCGTGGATCGGGAATGGTGGCAACAAAGAAGAAACAATGCGTGTGGAACAAGTTAGATACTTCAGACATTGTTCAACAAGTCGTTGGTATGGAGAGTCGAAAATGTTGATGCAAAAACGAAGCCGAGAGAACATATTGAGCACATGCATGAAGCTCACACGCCGAGATAAAGCTGCTGCGTGAGCAAAATAAAGAGTGATCTACGGCGTTTGGAAGAAACCATGAATACAAAATTCAGCCTTCTCACGGTGAGAGAAGGCGATTTCAAAGCAGAGTCCAACGCTACTCGATCCGAATTTCGTGCCGCATACCGCAGCCAGACTGAGACAGTAACTCTACCATCGCAGGCTCGACTTCCCGCTGCCGATATGTTTCGTTGTCCCTCTCTTTTGATGATGCCAAAAAGGGGAAGAGGAATACCTTAAAGCATTTAAAAGATCAAGCCGAAAAAGAGGATCTGTTGTGAAGGGAAAGACAGTGAGAAGTTACAAAAACAAAAGAAAGGAAAATCTTTGAGGGGGAAGGATCGAAAGATGTGACCTTAATGATTGCACAAACCCCCAACAGGGTCACACAAACGGTGACATTATCGCAAGAAACTCCCGTGACTCGCTTACCCAACACTGCTATATCCATGTTTGAAAAGAAAGACAATTGAAGCGGGGATGGAGGAAGTGGAAGGAAGAATGGATGCCCGAGTTATGAACATCTTGAAACAACATGGAGGCATTCCAAGAGACAGAGACACGTATGCCATCTCGGATGTCGGGATAGAGCCACGATCAGTTGATGAATTTAAAACGCTCGAATCGAAAGATACTTTGCAAATATGTCTATGGCTCAAGCTTGGGACTTGTCTTGGGAAAAGGGTCTCACGTTATGTGAAGAAGGCAGCAAGAGACTACCGGCAAATACTCTGCTGGTCACTCCACCGGTCACTCGGGTGGAAAGAAGAAGACCCAAAGACAAAGACACGCCCGCAGGTAGAGGAAGAAGCAGTGGTGGAGGAAGAGGCTTGGCACCCAGGCCTCCGCCAAAAACATTGAATACGTAGATCCGTGCAAGAAAGGAGGGATCTACCGGGCGGGCTTGACCAAGTAGCAAATTTGAAAGTGGCTAAAAGTAACGCGAGTATGCAAAAAGAATAGAAGAAGAAAACAAGAGACAAACTCATGCTATGGGAGGAAAGACAGGGGAAAGATTAAGAAGAGATGAAGTGCCAGGAAGGCATATGAAAAGAAAAGAAAGGTTTGTGATGAGAAATGAGAAAAAGAGAAGAGAGAAGATGCGGAACAAGATGAAAGAAGGAGACAAAAAGGAGATGAAGTGTTTTGTCCACCCCTTCGTGTATTTTATTATGTAAATACATACAATGTAAGTCTTCCAAATAAAGCTATAAATTCTTTACTTCTCGTGTAGACAAATATGTGCTCGATACACCTTGTAAATTGTGTAAAAGAACAAGAATGTTATGATCAATAAAAGGATTGATTCTGCGCATACATTATATGTCAATACACTATCAGTATGTATCTTTGCTATTTGCATTTTTGAATGGTTTAAGTTTTGGCATCATCAAAAAGGGGAAATTGTTAGGAAATTTATTGTTTAGATTTTGATGAATGCCATGTAAAACTTAGAATAGGAAGTTGGCACCCCAATTTTTGTTGTAAAATGCATTGTAAAAAAATAGAGCCGACAAGCCGAGTTAAGTCACCACGCCCCTAACATGCAAGAAGACAATCAAGACTAGAAGGAAGACTCCATTGAGGCAGTAGTGGCAAAGAAGAGTAGACGGGAACTCTATCAAGAAGAAAGCGGTGAGATGCAACAGTGGAATATCACCAAGTCAACTCGAGAAAAGCCAAGTCTCAAGTTGAAGTGACAAGAGTCATCCATGATTGGAAGTCGACTCTAAGTCACCTGGGGAAAGCAAAGAAATGCAAATCAAGTCGAGATAATCGTAAAAGATCCGTTGCGTACGTAAATCAAGAGAATTACTTAAACAAGTAATATCTCCATATCACCTTTCTCGAGTGCTCACCCCGTCGAAGCGTGCAAAAGGAATGAACCAATGGGAAGCACTACACCGTGTCGAACTCGAAAAGGTGAAAGAACAATTCATACGAGGAAATGGCAATTCCAAGGATCGCAACAAGACAAGCCAACGATCGCAAGTGACTTTCAAAAATAAGCCTATCTCTTCAACGGGCAAATTTTTGAAAGATCACTATAAAAGGCCGAGGGGTTTATTTGAGAATGAGAGACACAAATTCTGACCAACCAAAAACGTTCAAGCAATTATTAGAAAATCAAACATTCTCAATCCTCAAGCCTACACTACGAAGAACATCAATCCAACACTCATTGTGAAGGAAAGATAACTTCAATCAGTTGAAGAGGAAAATACTGAAAAATCAAGGGTCTACATTCCACGAAGGATTGTAGGAAGGTTCAAGCGTCGAACCAAGTCTTAAGCTTTTGGAGGGCTTCGTGATCAAATCCAAAGAGCTTGAGCAAGTGAGTCAGAGAGTAGCAAAGCAAATTTTGCCCTGTGAAGAAGCCGAGTCATACGAGAAGCCGGTGAGTGATCAAGGCGTCTCGGACTTAGTCCCAAAGGATCAAGTCATTTGTGTGATCAAGACTTGTATCCGGACTGTTACCACTTTGTATCTCGATCAATACCTAGTGGATTCCTCCGGGAGTTGGAGAAAGAGGAGTAGAAGAATTACCCCATCTTCGAACCTCTATAAAAATTTCATTGTGTCATTTACATTTCAAAGACTTTAATTCCTACATCTTAATCGCTTAAATCTGCGATAAATTTGCTATCCACTTGATAATTTATAAGTACTAAATCAAGCACTAAATCCTTGCTTAATCAAACTTAAGGGTGTTAAGTCTTCCTGAAAAACAAAACCACATTGAGTTAATTTAGACCAACAAAGTGAGTTATTCCATCAACAACTCAGTTGAGTCCGTTGAGAGACTAACTCTACCGATTAACTAAATTGGTTGTCCATCGAGGACACAATTGTGTAGTATTAACTCGAATATTTAAAAGGACTAAAACGAAAATTTGGTAAGGTTTATTCAACCCCCTCCCCTTCTAAACCTTACACTTACACCCCTTTTATACCAAAACAATGTGTATAAATGTTGTCCAAATACTCCTAAATGATTTAAAATGTTCTTACTAATTTTTGGAGTATTTCTTGAGTTTATTACTCGATGAAATGGACAACACTTTTGATGATTTTATGTTAATTGGTTTTTACACCAAAATAATGTTGTCCAAATACTCCTAAAAGATTTAAAATATTTTTACTAATTTTATGGAGTATTTCTTTGAGTTTATTATTCGATAAAAATGGACAACACTTTTGATGGTTTTGTTTAAATGAGTTTACTATGTTTATAAATGTTGTCCAAATACTCCCAAGTGATTTAAAATGTTTTTACTTATTTTTGGAGTATTTCTTGAAGTTTATTTTTGATAAAAATCGGACAACATTTCAATTTGAGGTCGGCCTGCCGCCAAAGCGTCGGCCTGCACAAGCAAAGAATATCGAAATGTAACATTCTCGAACTCTTAAAACGAAGAGGGGGCGGTCAAGGGGTGAGGTCGACGGTCGCTTCATCCCATCGGGTCGACCCCCGACGACACTGCACTGGATCGCACTATTTTCATTCAAACGTTCGAAATCTTATACAGGGCAACCGGTCGCGCTGTGTAATCTTTTGACAACAAAATTTGTACCGTTGGACATCTTGACAACAAGATTTGCTTTTCAATTTTGTACATTATTTCTACATCTTGTGATCTTCTTTTTGCAGACAAAATTGAAAGAGGAGGAGCCTATGTTTGTGAAGACTCTCCTATAAATAGATGATGATTTGAAGACACAAACAAGAAGAACAACACAAGCAAATACACAACAAGAAATCTGCAAATTTCTAAGCTTTCATATTCAACTTTCTTGTTGTATTTATAGCCTAAGTATTTCACTTTCACATCTTGAGGTCTAGGCTTAATTCTTGATTACACTTGCACTCAAACTTGTATTATTCATTATTGAGTTGTAATATTTGATTTGTTGGTCATCATTCAACACAAGATATCCTTGTGAGTGTTCTTGTGGTAATAACACACTTGGGTGATCTAGGTGTTAGGTGTAAGAAGATTGTGGTAATCTTCTTGTTGAGGTGTTGGAGAGTGTGGTGCTCTTCAAGGTTGAAGATTGTGGTGATCTTCACAAGGTGCAATTGAAGATTGTGGTAATCTTCAAAGGAGATTGTGGTAATCTCCAAGGTGGTGTTGAAGAAGAGTGTGGTGCTCTTTCAAGGTGTTGGTGTAAGATTTTGTTGTAATAATTTTGGTAATTATTAATAAAATCTTTTTTTCTTTTCGAAACCCATCCCGGATATACTGGGGTGGTAGAGCACGTAGTCCCTAGGTGGGGTGAAGCTCTATAAATCGACGTGTGTTGTTTACATTCCGCACCTTTATATTTGTCTTGGCGCATTTGATTGAAAAGGAGGGATAAATCGAAAAGATGGAGATAATCTATTCACCCCCTCTAGATTATCGTATCACTTGGACTTACACTCTATTTTGCCTCATTTGTGGTATTTCTTCTTCGCTATGCTCGTGTTTGTCTCCAAATTACTTGGATATCATTAAATTCCTACAAAACGAACAAAGCATAATATCTTTCCCACAAAGAGTGAATACGAACCATTTCATATGAGTTTATGCATGTTTAATCACCATTTTTGTCAATATAAAACCTTAAAAGACATGCAAAACTCACACCTATCAAAAACCCCAAACTTAGATTGTTGACCGTCCGATCAACTATTTTGAAAACAAGATGCAGCCAGACAAAGGGGAGTAATGAATGACAACACACACAACAACTCAAGAAATTCATATTGTTCGTTATGGATATCAAGCAACAAGTCTATCAAGCCTCAAATATCCGATCATGGAGCACGTATCAAACCAAACATGGTGAATGCTCAATCACATCTCTCAAAATCAAATGTATGCTCTCATCTCGCATGAATATAGGGCGTGTTTACGCTCAAATCAATTGAATGTCGCAAAATTACCATAGGCTTGCAAATCGTCTCATATCTCCGCCACTAGAATGTATGCAATTTGTGAATCAAAAAAGACTTTCTTATTTGGTTGTAATGAAGGCTCTTTGGTTAGGGTAGGAAATTTTGGATAAAGCGACTCAAATTCGAGCATATAGACCGGTGAGCATATTAATCATCTACATTACAATCCAATATGCTACTCCAATCATCCCTTATTTTCATCAACTTTACTCATCTCCATCTCCTTTCTTTTGTAAACATTATCACCTCACATTACAACTCCTAGCCTCTAAGTTCATTCAATGAAAACTCACATCATAAAGTCGAGTTTTTTTTTTTTTCGACTCATTTATGAATTTTTTACATTTCTTTTCAACTCATTTTCTTCCTCTTTGTTCCAATCAACCAAATATGCCCAATTATCCAATTTTTCAATTCCCACTCATTCATCCTTATTCACTCCCTTTACTCAATGTTATACACTCGAGTTTAGGGTAACAAATTATCAAGTTTAAGTTAAATTTGTGGTTATCAATGAAGTAGGCAATATGCTCAAATTGGTTAACTAGGAAAACCAACATCGTTAGGTAAGCAAAAGGTTTGAAAGGCTAACAAAGATGTCATTTAATCACATTCACAATTCGCATACAACATGTGGCCTGTGAGAGATACCCGAGCAAGTTCTAGAATTTTAACAACTTGAATGATACACTCAAATCACAACAAGATCGCATAAGGTGTAAGCAGTAAAGGCTCAAAAGCTCACAGGGCTTGTAAATATGTAAATCAAAGCATCAAACCATGTTCTTACTATCCTCATGCTCAATGTCATATATTCATTGCTCAATCAACTCATACCCATCATCCATTCCCAACAATACAAATTTTTAATCAATACACAAACAACAAGTCGCATCATGCCCGATCAACTCACTCTCCAACATCTATGAAAGCAATAAACGTGCTAATGCCATAAACGTGCTTCTAAAGCAATGCAACCTAGAATGCTCTACATGCAACTATATGAAAACACACAAAAATGCAAGAATTTTTTTTTTTTTTTTATCCACAATTTTCATGTATTAAAATACTACCTTTCCCCCAAACTTGAATGAACTTATATTGTCCCTGAAGGGGCAAAATAGAATTTCAATAATGAAAAGTGGAGATATACCGAGTCATTTGTGGAGGTGGCGGCGGGAAGTGGCCTTGTGAGATGTGCCACATTTGTATCGCTGGATTACTTGCCACGTCTCCAACTCCCTTCGTTCTGGGCGCGTATCTTTGCTTCCCGGGCCGCATATCTTTCCTCCTGGACCACATACCGATGTTCTTGGACCAAATATCTTTGTTCGAGTTCTAAGGTCCTCCGATCATAGTCCTCCCAGAATGTACGAAAATCAGCCCGATGTTGCCGCAACTCTTCCCCTTGGTGACGCAAGTCCTCTCCAAATGCGTAAAGCATGTCGTGGAATTCATTGCCGCATTGGGACTCACCACCATAAGAAGTTCCGATGACGATCCCCGCTATGTGAGGGTCCGGAGTGATCTCTTCCTCGTGAGGACTTGGGAATGTCATACCCAATTTGAGGGTGATGTGGTTCTATTCCCATTTCTTGTCTGTTTATCTCCTCTTCTTCCGCCACCATATCCTCGACATCGGGAAACCTTCAACTTGGCGCCTCTTCCTTGCATTGATAGCATCCATAACTCGGTATGTGCTTGAGTTAAGCGAGGGGAAGTTGGTTGTGTCCGCCAAGGTATCTCATAGTGTATCTCTCGGTTGGGCAATGGAAATGTGACACCTTTCTTTTGTAGAAGAAACAACACACCATCTTCATTGTCAATAAATTTCATGTGGTGCAATGACGCCATATTGACCCGGGTGCTGCCCGGTATAGGCTCCAAGCCTCGAAAGTCAATATTGAAGTGTCGGGCAATTGGGGTAATCAAGCCCCCTATAGAAATAGCACCACTTCCCCGCTTTGCTAAGTGATCTACTTGCTCAATGAAGTATGCGGCTGTGTTGTAGGGTGTACTCGTTAGCATACACCATAGCAAATATAGCTCAACGAACGTCATTCCCCAATATTCTCCCTTAAAAACAGGCCGACGTGACCCATTGTATATACCAGGAACACCGGATTTAGGATCAAGAAGATTTCACAGTGCGGGCTGATAGGTGTGAGTTTTGCATGTATTTTGAGGCGTATTTCGAGCTATAATGATGGGTAAACATGCACATACTCGCGTTAAATGTTACATATTCACTCCTTGTGGAAAAGATATTACACTTTGCTTATTTTGTAGGAATTTCATGATATTTGAAGCAAATTGAATACGAATACGAGGAAAGCAAAGTGGAAACACGGAGAATTGAGTGGGTATACGAAAAGTGAAGCCTAAAAGAGCAAAAATTAAGCGTCTACGGAAAAGACAGGGGGCACACGGGTTGGGCGTGCCACAGACACCACCCGTGCACCCCCGTATGAAGATAATCGAGCTGCAGCGACGCATGGCACACGGGTAGCCTATGCATCAACGCATGACCCGTCATCCCCTACTGAGGATAATCGAATTCACCGGAGTGGCGCACGGGTAGGCCGTGCTTCGACGCACCACCCGTGCGCCCTACGAGAGTTGGATTATTTCAAGAGGGTGGCGCACGGGTAACCCCGTGCTCCGACGCACCACCCCGTCGTCTACTGTTTGAATCCTATAATCGCATGACATTATGCCCTAAACTTGATGGTGGGTATAAAAGGCTTTTTTGGGGAGCACACAAGGATATTCTGGCATTTTTGGGATCTACAACACAAGACAATGGTCAACTCTTGGAAGGAGACATCAAGGAGACAATCGGGTTGCATTGGAGCTTGAAGAACGGAGATATATCGAGAGATTGTCGACGTTCCTAAGTTTTTCTTACTTCTCTTTTAGTTTCAATCTTTCATTTTCATTTGTAATGGCTTTGAACACTTTGTTTATAAGTTGTTTAATCATGTGTAGCTAAACTCTTGAGATTTAGGGTTTTGGAAGTAGATTAATGAGCTCTTGTTGGATGTTTTAATCTTAGTTGAAGTTATTATCTTGAAGCTTATTTGAGTATTTTGAGCTTATTCTTGTTTTATCATTTGATCAATGATTTAACTTGTTTGATATATTGATTCATAATTCGAGAGATGAGTTTCAATATTAGATTTTGAATACTCGACACAAATATTTGCATGAATCGAGAGGTTTGTAAATATTTGTGAGGACATTTGATCTTTTAATCTTTTGGGAGTTGAATGCTTCATGTTGAGTAGAGATGCTAGCATAAGTATTTCAATCTACGTTTTATATGCATCTCAAGAGGGAGGATAAAATAGCTTTGTGATCGTCTTATAGGAATATTGATAATAACATGGCTTGATTAAACAGGACAACAAGAGGGTTATTAATCGAAACCTTAACTCGTAAATCCATTTCATTATCTTGATACTTCTATCATTTGTATTATCTTAATCTTGTGTTTTAGTGATTCAAATTTGTTAGGAAATTTATTGTTTAGATTTTGATGAATGCCATGTAAAACTTAGAATAGAAAGTTGGCACCCCAATTCTTGTTGTAAAATGCGTTGTAATAAATAGAGTGGCTAAGTGAGTTAAGTCACTACGACCTAACATGCAAGAAGACAATCGAAGACTAGAAGGAAGACTCATTGCGAGACAAATTGAGTATGGCAAAAAAGAGTAGATGGGAACTCTCATGAAGAAGCGGTGAGATGCGGTGAGTAGAGTATCGATCAAGTCAACTCAAGAAAAGCTAAGTCTCAAGTTGAAGTGATGAAGAGTCATCCAATGATTGGAAGTCGACTCTAAGTCACCTGGGGAAAGCAAGGAAATGCGATTCAAGTCGAGATAATCGTAAAAGATCCGTTGCCGTAGAAATCAAGAGAATTACTTAAACAAGTAATATCTCCATACCACCTTTCTCGGAGTGCTCGATCCCCGAAGCGTGCAAAATGAATGAACCAATGGGAAGCACTACACCGTGTCGAACTCGAAAAAGGTGAAAGAACAATTCATACGAGGAAATGGCAATTCCAAGGATCGCAACAAGACAAGCCAACGATCGCAAGTGACTTTAAAAATAAGTCTATCTCTTCAACGGGCAAATTTTTGAAAGATCACTATAAAAGGCTGAGGAGTTTAAATTGAGAAGAAGTTAGACACAAGTGACAAGAGAGAGATCTGAACCAAAAACGTTCAAACAATTATTAGAAAATCAAATATTCTCAATCCTCAAGCCTACACTACGGGAAGGACATCAATCCAACACTCACCTGTGAAGGAAAGATAACTTCAATCGGTTGAAGAGGAAAATATCGAAAATCAAGGGGTCTACATTCCCACGAAGGATTGTAGGAAGGTTCAAGGTCGAACCAAATCTCAAGCTTTTGGAGGGCTTCGTGATCAAATCCAAAAGAGCTTGAGCAAGTGAGTCATGAGTAGCAAGGCAACTGCCTGTGAAGAAGGCGAGTCGCACGAGAAGCTTGGTGAGTGATCAAGGCGTCTCGATCGAGTCCCAAAGGATCAAGTCATTTGTGTGATCAAGACTTGTATCCTGACCATTGCTACCACTTTGTATCGATCATTACCTAGTGGATTCCTCCGGGAGTTGGAGAAGAGAGGAGTAGAAGAATTACCCCATCTTCGAACCTCTATAAAAATTTCATTGTGTCATTTACATTTCAAAGACTTTAATTCGCACTTTTAATCGCTTATATTTTTTGATAAATTTGCTATCCACTTGATAATTTATAAGCACTAAACCAAGCACTAAATTCTTGCTTAATCAAACTTAAGGGTGTTAAGTCTTCCATTGAAAACATAACCACGGTCGAGTTAATTTAGAGCCAACAATTGAGTTATCCCACCAACAGCTCGGTTGAGTCATTTGAGAGATTAACTCTCTTGAGTGACTAAATTATTTGTCCATCAAGGACACAAGCGTGTAGTATCAACTCAGTATATTTAAAAGGACTAAACGAAAATTTGGTAAGGTTTATTCACCCCCCTTCTAAACCTTACACTTACACCCCTTGGGACCTACAAAATTGTCTTGATCTCAATATAACAATCATCAAATTTCGTTCGTCTAAATAAAAATAAAATTTATTTTGGTTCAATACTTAGCGCATAAATTTATTAGTCTCTGTGGATACGACCTTGCTACCCTATTCTATAACGTCGCCGTACACTTGCGGTGAAGCTAAAAAATATAGGCGAACAAGTTTTTGGTGCCGTTCTTGGGGACTAATACAATTTATGGTGCTAATATTGCGATAGATAGAATTATTCTTAATTTAGACATTCTTTTTTTTTTTTTATTTTGGTTTGACTTTAAATCCACATTATTTGACTTGTTTCTTTTAGTTTGGTCGGGTAGTGCATGAACACGCGCTCTAGGCGGGGGACTTAATACCGCTCATCTTGGAAGTTGAGGCTTTTGCGAGGAGAATCAGTCTACCACTAGGCGGGTGAAAGACAACACAATCCGATAATGGGGGATTTGAATGAGTTACCGTCTACGAAGCAAGCAATGGTGGGAGCGAGTTATCGATCCGGTTCAACAAAGAAGCCATTCGTGATTACTTTCGACCACAAACAAATCATAATTACGGTGGTATTGCCCATATTCCTATCAATGCCAAAAACTTGAGCTCAAACCAAGCACCGATCAATATGGTGCAATGAGAATCGATTTGGGGTTCGCAATCGAAGATCCTAACTCTCACCTTGCGCATTTTATCCAAATATGCAATACGATCAAAATGAACGGAGTCTCGGATGATGCCATAAGATTGCGCTGTTCCCATTCTCTTTACGGGATAAGGCGAGAAATTGGTTGGGTACTTTGACGCAAGGCGGTGTAAGCACATGGGACGAATCGAGCCAAAAGTTCTTGTTTAAATTCTTTCCACCAAGCAAAACTTTGCAGCTCAAAAGCGAGATTACTCAATTCCGACAGTTCGACTCGAGCCTTTGTATGAGGCTTGGGAAAGGTTTGGGATTTGTTACGTAGATGTCCACAACATGGGTTTCCAGGAGGATCATGATTATGCTTCTTCTACAATGGTTTAATGGGACAAACGAGGGCCTTTATGGATGCCGCATCGGGAGGAGCATTGTTGGAAAGGTTTCCACAAGATGCCTTAAACCTTCTTGAGGAAATGGCCAAGAACGATTACAAAGTGGCCATCTGAAAGATCCAATGTACAACGAGTAGCCGAAATCTCGGATTGGACCCAATTAAAACATTGACAAAGACAAGTAGCGGCTTTGACAACTCAATTGAGTGTATTTACGAAGGGCGAGAAGCGGCACGAGCATGGGTAGTGAAGCTCTTCTATATCCGATGGAAGAGGTAAATTATGTGAATAATAGGAATTTCAACAATTTTGAATAATTCAAACCCAACGCACTACCATCCGGGGTTGAGAAATCGTGAAAATTTTTCCTATGCAAATACAAAGAATGTGTTGCAACCTCCGTCGGGATTTAATGCTTCAAGTGGAGGCGGTAATGGGAAGGCAAATCGTCGTTGGAAGATGCACTCACCTCCTTCATAAATCAATCTAATGCTTTCATGAATGATACGAGGAGCCGCCTCGCTAAGCAAGACCTTCGGATGGATAAGATAGAACAACAAGTGACAAGCTCGATAAAGAATGCGGAGACTCAAATGGGTCAATTGGCTACAATTGTGGGTGGTCAACATCAAAAGGGTCAATTTCCAAGTAATACGGAAATGAATCCTAAGGAACAATGCAAGGTGATTCGTTTACGGCGGTGCGGAATATGAGGGGCCTAAAGAAAAACTGTGAATCTGAAACTTTCGGATGAAGCTTCTAGGCGAGCGGGAGAATCCGTGATGAAGGTTGATATTGAAGAAAATAGGAAAAGAAGAGAACAAAGAAGCGGAACAAGCGGGGTGAAAAGCTAAAATCATCATCTAACTCGAATATATCTAAGTTGCCTATATCTCTTCCCTTTCCTCAAAGATTTCAAAAGAAAAAGCTTGATGATCAATTTGCCAAATTCCTTCATATATTTAAGAAATTGCACATTAACATTCCTTTTTGCAGCACTAGAACAGATCTTGCCGAACTATGCGAAATTTCTTAAGGATGTTATGTCAAAAAGCGGAAGATGACAAGCTTTGAAAGCGGTGAATTTGACGGAAGAATGTAGTGCAATTATCAAAGGAAGCTACAAAATCGAAAGATCCAGGGAGTTTCACTATCCCTTGTGCTATTGGTGGTAATTTCTTTAATAAAGCGTTATGTGATTTGGGGGCAAGTATTAATTTGATGCCTTTGTCCATTTTCGGAAACTTGGATTAGGCGGCGTGAAACCAACTACGGTGACATTGCAACTTGCGGACCGATCACTTACGTATCAGGGGAATTATTGAAGACGTATTGGTAAAAGTTGATAAATTTATATTCCCGTGGATTTCTTGGTTCGGATATGGAAGAAGATCGAGGCGTTCCCGATACTTGGACGCCCTTTCCGAGCCACTGCGGGTAAAGCCTTAATAGATGTGTAAAGGAGCTCACATTACGTGTTAATGATGAGCATGTTTTATTTTCTATATATAAGGCAATGAAATTTCATGATTCGGTAGAGAATTGTAATTTTTGGATATAGTTAGTTCATGCATTGAGGATTATGTTGATCATACATTGTCTACTGAGATGATTTGGAATTTGGCTTAACCCACTCGTGCTCAATGTCGAGTGTTATACTTGATTTTGATAACCAAGATTTGTACGACTATGTTTGTGCCTTAGATCATATGTAGGAACTACCTAATAAGCAAAGAGGCGAGAACGCAAAACCCAGATAAAGGAGCGAACTTGCAGACCACGCACCACCCATGCGTCCCACGCACGGGCAACCCGTGCGTGATCTTTGAGATGAGTTGAGCTCTCACGAAGAGCACACGGGTCGTCTTGTCGGCGCATGGGCAGCCCTGTGCGTGACCTGAAATAACAACACCGACTCAGGAACTCAAGCAATTACCGAACACCTCAAATATGCATTCCTTGGGGCAAATAATGCAAATCCGTAATCGTTTCATCTTTTCTCACTCCTACTCAACTTGATAAACTGTTAAGGGTTTTACGAAAACATAAGTCGGCACTAGGATGGTCTATAACTGATTTAAAAGGGTAAGTCCATTTATTGTGATGCATAAAATTCGGATGGAAGATATTTATAAACCATCGAGTGCAAAATCAAAGACGACTAAATCCTATCATGCAAGATATGGTTAGGAAGGAAGTGTTGAAATGGTTGGATGCGGAATCATTTATGCGTATTTGATAGTTCATGGGTGAGTCGGGTACAAGTGGTGCGAAAAAGGGGGTAATTGATTGTGACTAATGAGAATAAGGAACAAATTGCTACTAGAATTATTCTTGGGTGGAGAATATGTATTGATTTAGAAAACTTAATGATGCCACTCGAAAAAGATCACTTCCCCTCCCCTTTATCGATATGATGTTGGATCGTCTTGCAGGTTATGATTATTATTGCTTTTTAGATGGTTATTCGGGTACAATCAAATCATGATTGCAGGAAGACCAAGAGAAAACAACATTTACATGTCCGTATGGCACATTTGCATTTAAATCGCATGCCATTTGGTTTATGTAATGCGCTGCCACTTTCCAACGTTGTATGATGGCTATATTTCATGATCTTATTGAAAACGTTATGGAGGTGTTTATGGGCGATTTTCTGTGTTTGGTGATTCTTTTGATAATTGTCTTCACAATCTTTCCCTGGTTTTGCGGCGATGTGAAGAGACCAATCTAGTACTAAATTGGGAAAAGTGCCATTTTATGTACGCGATGGCATTGTACTTGGTCATCGAGTCTCTTCCGAGGTTTGGAAGTTGATCGGGCAAAGATTGTAGCAATTGAGAAGTTACCACCTCCTACAAACGAGAAAGCCATTCGGAGCTTCTTGGGCCATGCGGATTTTTGAAGGTTTATCCGTGACTTTTCTAAAATTTCTAAGCCCTTAAGCCAATTGCTAGAAAAAGATGATGCTTTCATTTTTTCCAATGAATGTTTGCGGGCGTTCAAACGTTGAAGATAGCATTGGTGACCGCACCTATACTCGTCGCCCAGATTGGAGTCAACCATTTGGTGATGTGTGATGCAAGCGACTTTGCGGTTGGGTGTTCTCGGTCAAAAGAGGGAAAAATTGTTCCGATCCATCTACTATGCAAGTCGAGCGTTGGGCCGGTGCTCAGAATTATACCACAACCGAGAAAGAGATGTTGGCGATTGTTTTTGCATTCGATAAATTCGATCTTACTTGATCGGGATGAAAACGATTGTGCATACCGACCATGCGGCTATCAAATACCTCTTTGACAAGAAGGATGTTAAGCGAGGTTGATTCGATGGATCTTATTATTACAAGAGTTTGATGTGGAAATCAAGGACGAGAAAGGATGCGAGAAGCGTGGTAGCGGACTATTTGTCCCGATTAGAAAATCAAAAGGGAGCAAAAGGAAGTACGGGATTAATAAAAGAGGAGTTTCTGATGAATGATTACTCATGCTTGAGGCAAAGTTCCCGTGGTATGCGGACTTTGTCAACTATTTGTTGTGAGTTCTACCTCAGGATCTATCACCGTATCAAAAGAAGAAATTCTTACATGATGTAAAGTTCTACATGTGGGATGACCCCTACTCTTTAAGAGGTGCGCGGACAAAATCATAAGAAGATGCGTACCTCAAGAAGAATGGGAGGGAGTCCTACAACGATGTCACTCTTCACCATCCGGCGGACATTTTGGCCCAACTCGCTTTTGTGCCGAAGGTATTGCAAAGTGGGCTATATTGGCCCACTTTATTTAATGACTGTTATTTGTTTGTGCAATAATGTGACAGTGTCGTGAATGGGAAACATTTCAAGGAAACACGAGATGCCAATGACCAATGTAATTGAAGTAGAGTTGTTCGATGTGTGGGGGATTGATTTTATGGGCCCATTTCCATCGTCTTGGGTTATCAATATATTCTACTTCTTTGTGGAATATGTATCTGTTAGGTAGAGGCAATTCCTTCCAAAACAAATGATGCTCGAGGTTGTAATGCGATTCCTTAAGAAAAACATATTTACTCGATTCGGCACTCAAGAGCTTTAATTAGCGATGGAGGGTCGCATTTTGTAAATAAATTGATGAGCAATTTGTTGGCAAAATATGGGGTGAAACATAAAGTTGCATTGGCATACCATCCACAAGCTAATGGGCAAGCGAAGTAGCCAACCGGGAGATCAAGCAGATCCTTGAAAAGGCGGTGAACATCAAGCGAAAAGATTGGGCGTTAAAATTGGATGACGCTTTGTGGGCATACCCGGTCTGCATATAAGACACCATTGGGCACATCTCCATATCAACTTGTCTTTGGGAAGTCGTGCCATTTGCCGAGTAGAATTGGAGCACAAAGCATTTTGGGCGGTTAAGAAACTAAATCGGATTTTCGAAAGCCGGCAAGGAAAGGTTGCTCCATTTGAATCGGATGGAAGAGTTTTGGGATGAAGCTTACGAAAACTCCCGAATTTATAAGGAAAGAACCAAGAGGTGGCATGATAAGATGATCAAGAAAAGAGAGTTTTTACCGGGAGAACCGGTGCTCTATATAATTCACGCCTTAAATTTTTCCCGGGAAAACTCAAGTCTAAGTGGTCGGGGCCATTCGTGATAAAGAAAGTATTGAATCCACCAGGGATTGTAGAATTGTTGACAAAAGAAGCGAGACTTTCATGGTAAGCGGCCACGGATTAAGCACTACTTCCACCAGGAAATCAAGAGGAGGTGACATCCACCACCTTACGCGACCGTAATATAACAAAATAGGCGGCGTCAAGCTAAAGGCGTTAAATATAGCGCTTGTTGGGAGGCAACCCAACGGGTTTTCGTGTGACTTTCATTTTTGTGTGTGTTTAGTTTCAATTTTGTGTGATTTGAGTGATTTGATATGCGTGTTTCTGTTAATGAGTGTGATTTGTGTGTTTTTGTTTCATTTTTGTGTGTTTTTATTCAAAAAAATAAATAAATAAAAATAAAAATACCTAAATTGTTGTGCAGTGCGCACGGGTAACCCCGTGCGTTGGCACACCACCCGTGCGCCCTGTAGAGAGTAGAAGGATTTCAGGGGTGGCGCACAGGTAGCCGTGCTTGGCCGCACCACCCGTGCGCCCCGTCTGAAGGGGGTTAAATATGACAGTTTTAAAGCTGTTCTTCTTCTCCAAATCCCCCAAATCGCGCGCCCTTTACTTCCTCCTTCATTGCCTTCAAAATTTCTTGTGATTTCTACCCAAATTCTCCCATTTAATCACTCCCCATCACATTAGAACCACAATTTGCATTGTATTCAAGTGTGATTGAAGAAAATTGAAGATAAAGCATCTAGGGTTCAAGCTCTTCACTTTGATTGAAATTTGAAAATTCGGTAAGAGCTTCGTTTTTCCTTGCGAATTTCTTGTCATTTATGTAATAAGAATCATGATTGGTGCTAGCCTTGATATTTTGCTATGTTTTGAATGAAAAACTTTTTGAAGCAATTTATCAAACACCTTGTGGGCTTGTGTAATTGAGGAGATTTTGGATGAAATATTGATGAATAAGGCATGGCCAATGTTTGTGTGAGATAATACTTGTCTAGAATGGCCACAATTCTTGCTTGCTTGGGGTAGTTGATCGATCAAAGTAAAGTAGGGAAGTGAATTTGCATTACCTAATATGTTAGCTTTAATCCCCTACTTTGTTGTTGCCATTGATGATATTGGGATGCTAATGGAATGTATTTCAGGTACACATCCTTCATGGCGAGCGAAGAAATCCCCAGGGTGGAAGGAGCGTGCATGCGGGCGGCACAACGCGACGTGGCACCGCCGCAGGTCGACCAAAAAACAGTCGGCATATGGGGTTGACTTGACAAACGCCGATGATCTTGAGCGATGGAATCGCTTGGTCGATCGCCAAATAGCTCCATCCCGCTATGCCGAGCGATGATTGTACCCAAACTTTGGGGATACATGAGGGCGTTTGGCGTCTCTTCGCAAAGGTTGGATGGACAAACTTTATGAGCGAAGGTGGCCAACCTTTAAACGATATACATTGGAGTTTTTGAGTATCGTGGAAGTACTCAAACAAGGCGGGACTTTTTGAACCGTACATGATAAAATTTCGGTTGGGAACGTTCGTAGACAACTGTCTATGACTCAATTGAACACCATTTTCGAGGTTCCAACAAATGCTCGTACCCGCCCGATGCCCCATTATGATCAATCGACTTTTGGAGAATGCTTGTGGAAACACCACAAGCGGGGCGATGTTGTATGCGCGCGGACCGCCAAAGCCTCTTGGATCCAGGAATCGATTTTCGTATATACAACGCGCGGATTTTGCATCCTCCGTGTTCGCCGAGAAAATATTGGAGGGATGACGACTAAGGAGCTTTATCTCTCTACGGTGTATGGTCACAAATACCCCTACAACAACACCGTCAATTTCGCGAGCAAATAGAAACGATTAGCTAGGCGGGAAGGTCACGATTTCTATAGGGGGCCTCATTACCCCTATTGCCCGGCATTTCAATGTCGATTTCGAGGCTTGGAGCCTATCCCGAGCAGCACTCGGGTTAATTTGGCATCGTTGCACCACATGAAGTTCATAGCAAATGAAGACAACACATTGGTACTTCTACAAAAGAAAGGTCTTTGCATTTAGTTGCCTAACCCGCCATACACCACGATCGATACATTGACGGACACCACCAACTTCCTAATGAACTCGACGCACATAACCGAATTACAGGCTATAGAGGCAAGAAAGAAGCGTAGAGTTGAAGGTTTCTTGGATGAAGAGGATATGGTAGCGGAGGAGGATGAGATACATGGACGCGAAATGGGGATGGAACCTCATCACCCCAAATTGGATATGATATACCCGAGTCCTCACACGGAGGTGATTACCCCGGCGTTCTCAAAGCGGGGATCATCCCGGTACTTCTCATAGTGGATGACCCCAACGCGGCAATCGATTTTCAAGACATGTTATATGCGTTTGGGAGGACTTGCGTCGGCACGGAGAAGAGTTGAGGCGGCAAGGGAGAGGATTTGAGGCAACATAGGGCTGATTTTCTCGTTCGAGCGATATGATCGGCGTTACGAGGAGACGTGGCAAGTGCTCCAATGACTACAAATGTGGCATATTTCTCAAGGCCACTTCCCACCACCGCCACCATGATGATTCAAGTATATCCCCACTTTTCGTTATTGAAATTCTATTTTTCCCCTTAGAACACTATAATTTCATTCAAGTTTGGGGGAGAGATAGTATTTTAATATATGAAAAGTGTGGATACAAAAAAAAATTGTTCATGCATTTTGTGTTTTCATATAGTTGCATTAGAGCATTCTAGGTTGCATTTGCATTAGAGCACGTTTATAGCTTTAGCACGTCTATTGCTTTCGTAGTGGTTAGAGAGTGAGTTGACCAAGGCACGTTGCAACTTGTTGTTTGTGTGTTGATTGAAAATTCATATTGTTGGGATTGGATGTTGGTTATGAGTTGGTTGAGCCTTGAATAGATGACATTGAGCATGTTGAAATGGAAAACTTGGTTTGATGCTTTGAATTACGAATTGCAAGCCTGTGAGCTTTTGAGCCTTTTCTTTGCTTGTATCTTGTGCGATCTTGTTGTAATTTGAGTGTATCATTCATGTTGTTAAAATTCTAGAACTTGCTTGGGTATCTCTGTCAAGGCCACATGTTGTATCGACGGTGTGAATGTGATTAAAGGCCATCTTTGCTAGCCTTTCAAGCCTCTTACCTACCTAAAGATGTTGAAATTCCTAGTTAGCCAAGTTGAGCCTATAGCTTTATTTATTTGATAACCAAAAAAGTTTAACCATTGATCTTAATATATCCATCACCTTAAACTCGAATGTATAGCGTTGAGTAAAGGAATGAATGAGGATGAATGGGTGGGGATTGAAAAGTGGGGTAAATGGGCATACTTGGTTAAATGGGACATAAAGAGGAAGGAAAGGAGTTGAGTAAAAAAAGTGTTGAAAATGCACAAATGAAAAATTGATTGAAAAGTTGATAAACTTGGGGGCGAAGGATTATGAATTTAGGCGATTCTCAAAAGAAAGAAAGGAAATGGAGATAAATAAAGTTGATAAAAATGAGGGATGATCGGAGTAGCATATGGGATTGTAATGAAAATGATTGATATGCTCATCGGTCTATATACTCGAGTTTGAGTCACTTTATCCAAAATTTCCTACCCAAACCAAAGAGCCTTCATTACAACCAAATGAGAAAGTCCTTTTTGATTCACAAATTGCATACACTTTAGTGGCGGAGATATGAGGCAATTGCAAGCCAATGGTAATTTTGCGACATAGAATTGATTTGAGCGTAAACACGTCCTATATCCTCGTGAGATGAGAGTATACACTTAACTTTGAGATTTGGAATTGAGCATTTCGCTTTGTTTACTTGAGGCGTGTTCTTTGATCGAGATATTTGGGGATTGATTGGTTTGTTGCTTAGCGTTCCTTTTTGGATCCGTTGTGTGCGCTTTTATTCTTATCTCCTGTTGTGCTTGATTGTGTTTTCAAAAATTGTTGATCGGGACGGTCAATGGTGTAAGTTTGGGGGATTTTGATAGGTGTGAGTTTTGCATGTATTTTGAGGCGTATTTCGAGCTATAATGATGGGTAAACATGCACATACTCGCGTTAAATGTTACATATTCACTCCTTGTGGAAAAGATATTACACTTTGCTTATTTTGTAGGAATTTCATGATATTTGAAGCAAATTGAATACGAATACGAGGAAAGCAAAGTGGAAACACGGAGAATTGAGTGGGTATACAAAAAGTGAAGCCTAAAAGAGCGAAAATTGAGCGTCTACGGAAAAGACAAGGGGCACACGGGTTGGGCGTGCCTCAGACACCACCCGTGCACCCCTGTATGAAGATAACTGGAGCTGCAGCATGGCGCACGGGTAGCCCATGCATCGACGCATGACCCGTGCGTCCTACAGAGGATGACTGAATTCACCGGAGTGGCGCACGGGTAGGCCGTGCTCCGACGCACCACCCGTGCGCCCTACAGAGAGTTGGATTATTTCAGCAGGGTGGCGCACGGGTAACCCGTGCTCCGACGCACCACCCCGTGCGTCTGCGCTGGAATCCCATGTCTGCAAACATTATGCCCTAAACTTGATGGTGGGTATAAAAAGGCTTTTTGGGGGGCGCACACAAGGATATTCTGGCATTTTTGGGATCTACAACACAAGACAAGGGTCAACTCTTGGAAGGAGACATCAAGGAGACAATCGGGTTGCATCGGAGCTTGAAGAACGGAGATATATCGAGAGATTGTCGATGTTCCTAAGTTTTTCTTGCTTCTCTTTTAGTTTCAATCTTTCATTTTCATTTGTAATGGCTTTGAACACTTTGTTTATAAGTTGTTTAATCATGTGTAGCTAAACTCTTGAGATTTCCGGGTTTTGGAAGTAGATTAATGAACTCTTGTTGGATGTTTTAATCTTAGTTGAAGTTATTATCTTGAAGCCTATTTGAGTATTTTGAGCTTATTCTTGTTTTATCATTTGATCAATGATTTAACTTGTTTGATATATTGATTCATAATTCGAGAGATGAGTTTCAATATTAGATCTTGAATACTCGACACAAATATTTGCATGAATCGAGAGGTTTGTAAATATTTGTGAGGACATTTGATCTTTTAAACTTTTGGGAGTTGAATGCTTCATGTTGAGTAGAGATGCTAGCATAAGTATTTCAATCTACGTTTTATATGCATCTCGAGAGGGAGGATAAAATAGCTTTGTGATCGTCTTATAGGAATATTGATAATAGCGTGGCTTGATTAAACCGGACAACAAGAGGGTTATTAATCGAAACCTTAACTCGGAAATCCATTTCATTATCTTGATACTTCTATATTTTGTATTATCTTAATCTTGTGTTTTAGTGATTCAAATTGTCTTGATCTCAATATAACAATCATCAAATTTCGATCGTCTAAATAAAAATAAGTCTATTTTGGTTCAATACTTAGCGCATAAATTTATTAGTCTCCGTGGATACGACCTTGCTACCCTATTCTATAACGTACACCGTACACTTGCGGTGAAGCTAAAAATATAGGTGAACACGGGCCTCGTATAGCTTGGGCCTGTTTTCGGGCGTTTGGACTAGGGCGCCAAAATTCATATTGGTCGTGTCGATGGCCGGTCGGAAAGGCGCGTCGTGGGAACCTCAAATATGGCATTCAACTCTGCTTTGTGGATAATTGTCGCTCCACATTCCCCAACCGAAAAGTTACCCCAATGATCTCTCCACCTATATTTTTAATCATCTTGTTGTGCTCAAAAATTCGAGCGTGAGTTTCTTGTAACTAGGCCGTTTTCTCCTCATAAAATTTGTCCAACCGACCCTTTTGAATAACCGCCAAACATCCTCATGTATCCCAAGAAGTTGGGTACAATCATCGTCGGCGTATTTTGAGGAGTCATCGTTCGAGCGACTAGCGTATTCCATCTCTCTAGAGCATCCGCATTTGTTAGTACAACTCCAAAGGCCGTCGGGCTGTCGGGTTGTACTTCTTGTGGTGGTTCCGCCCGAGGACGTGTTCTCCTTCCTTGAGGGTTTTGTCTATTCGCTATTACATGTGAATGGGTATTTGGAATAACATGTATTAGCAACCCAAAACAAACCAAATGCAAACACAAGTAAGATGAATGTAGGCAAACAAGTTACATGAGGCATAATGGTTCTCATATGTCAATTTAACCGATCAATCAAGCTCCAAGCAATCAACTAATATGGCAAATATAGAGAATCATTATCTAAATGCCCTAGCAATTTAAAGCTCATGCCCAATTCATCATCAATTCATCCAAATATGTCTCAATTCACATGCTCACAAGGTGTTTGATAATTTGCTTTAAAGAAGAATTCATCCAAAACATAGCAAAAATATCAACACAAGCACCAATATAATCCCTAATACATAATTCTCAAGAAATTCACAAGAAAAAACGAAGTTCTTACCGGAATTTTGAAATTTAGTAAAAGGGAAAAACTTGGAACCCTAGGTGCTTTTCAACCAATTCTTGAATCCAAATTGAATTTGATGCACTTTGTGAGTGTATTATCATAAGCAAATGGATATGTGAACAAATTTTGAAGAAAAGCAAGAATTTGGAGCAATGTGGGAGGAATGGCCATTTTTTTTTTGAAAGATGATGAGTTTTGGAAGAAGCAGAGTCCGCGAGACTCCTTTTATCATTCAAATGAGATGACGCATGGGCCTTGCGTGGGTGCACGGGCTACCCTTTTACCAAAGACGTCTTCTTCGCCTATCAAGAACCAAGAAATCCACGGGGAATATAAATTTATCAACTTTTACCAAGACGTCTTCTATAATTCCCTTTGGATATGTAAGTGACCGGTCCGCAAGTTGTAATGTCACCGTGGTTTGCTTCACTTCGCCTAGTCAAGCTTCACGAAAATGGACAAAGGCATCAAATTAATATTTGCCCCTAAATCACACGACGCTTTATTAAAGAAGTTACCACCAATAGCACAAGGGATAGTGAAACTCCCCGGATCTTTCAGTTTTTGTGGTAGCTTCCTTTGGATTATCGCGCTACATTTTTCCGTGAAATTCACCATTTTAAAGCTTGTCATCTTCCTCTTCTTCGACATAACATCCTTAAGAAATTTCGCGTAATTTGGCATTTGCTCTAGTGCGTCTGCAAAAGGAATGTTAATGTGAAATTTCTTAAATATATCAAGCAATTTTGCAAATTGATCATCAAGCTTTTTCTTTTGAAATCTTTGAGGAAGGGAAGAGAGATAGACAATTTAGATATATTAGAGTTAGACGATGATTTAAGCTTCTCAGCCCCTGTTTGTTCTTCCTCTTGTCTCTCTTTTTTCCCATCGACTTCGACACCATCTTTCATCACCAATTCAACATCTCCCGCCTTGGATGCTTCATCCGAAATTTTCAGATTTTTAGATTTTTATTTAGGCCCTTCATATTCCGTGCCGCTCTTTAACCGAATAGCCTTGCATTGCTCCTTAGGATTAACTTACGTATTGTTACTCGGAAATTGACCCTTTTGATGTTGCCACCAATAATTGTAGCCAATTAGCTCCACCTTATCCATCTTAGAATATTGCCTAGCGGCGACTCCGCCGTGTCACTCATGAATGCATTTGATTGATTTATGAGCGATGTGAGTGCATCTTCCAAAGATGATTTGCCTTCTACATTAGCACCCCATTTGATGCGTTAAATCCGGAGTGGTTGCAACACATTCTTTGTATTGGCATAGGAAAAATTTTCATGGTTTCTCAATCCCATATGGTAGTGTGTTGGGTTTGAATTATTCTGGAAATTGTTGAAATTTCGGTTATTCACATAATTGACCTCCTCCATCGGATATAGAAGAGCTTCACTATCCGTGGTCATGCTTGCTTTTGGCCCTTTCGTGAAAACACTCAATTGGGTTGTCAATGCCGCCACTTGCGCGATCAACGCCTTAGTGGGTGCGAATTCGAGATTTCGGTACTCGTTGTACATTGGATCTCTCGACGACCCTTTGTAACCTGTTCATAGCCATTTCTTCAAGAAGGTTTAAGGCGTCTTGTGGAAACCTTGCCAACAATGCTCCTCCATTGCGGCATCAACAAAGGCCCTCGTTTGCCCCATTAAACCATTGTAGAAGAAACATAATTGTTGATCTTCCGGAAAGCCATGTTGTGGAAATCTTCTTAACAGATCCCGAAATCGTTCCCAAGCATCGTACAAAGGCTCGGAGTCAAATTATCGAAATTGAGTAATCTCGCTTTTGAGTTGCAAAGTTTTGCTCGGTGGAAAGAATTTAAACAAGAACCTTTGGCTCAGATCGTCCCATGTGCTCACACTTCCTTGTATCAATGTACCCAACCAATTCCTCGCCTTATCCCTTAAAGAGAAAGGGAATAGGCGCAAACTTATGGCGTCATCCGAAACCCCATTCATTTTTATTGTGTTGCATATTTGGATGAAATGTGCAAGGTGAGAATTAGGATCTTCAGTTGCGAATCCCCCAAACTGGTTCTGTTGTACCATGTTTATCAAGTGTCGGTCTAAGCTCGAAGTTGTTGGCATTTATCGGAATATGAGCAATACCACCGTAATTACGATTCGTTTGAGGTCGAAAGTAATCACGGATAGCTTACTGTAGAACCGGTATTGGTAACTCATTGATCCCATTGTTACCCCTATTTTCTTCGTCCACGTCCCCCATATTCGATTTTGTTGTCTTTTAGCCCGTCCGGTAATTGCATTAATTCTCCTTGCGAAAGCCTCAACTTAGGTATGAGTGGTATTAAATCTCTCGCCAGAAGCGAGTGTTCATGCACTACCTGGACCAAACTAAAAGAAACAAGTCAAATAATGAAGGATTTAAGTCAACCAAAAATATCAAAAAATTAAAAATGTCTAAATTAAGAATAATTCTATCTATTGCAATATTAGCACCAAAAATTGTATTAGTCCCCGGCAACGGCGCCAAAAACTTTTTCGCCTTTATTTTTAGCTCACCGCAAGTGTACGGTGTACGTTATAGAAAAGGGTAGCAAGGTCGTATCCATGGAGACTAATAAATTAATATGCTAAGTATTGAACTAAGATAGTCTTATTTTTATTTAGACAATTAGGACTAATAAAAACACAAGATTAAGATAATGCAAATAGTAGAAGTATCAAGATGATAAAATGGATTCTCGGGTTAAGGTTTGATTAATATCTCTCTTGTTGTGCGATTTAATCAAAGTCAAGTTATTATCAATATTCATATAAAACGATCACGAAAATATTTTATCCTCCCTCTCGAGATGCATATAAAACGTAGATTGAAATACCTATGCTAGCATCTCTACTCAACATGAAGTATTCAACTCCCAAAAGTTTAAAAGATCAAATGTCCTCACAAATATTTACAAACCTCTCGATTCATGCAAATATTTGTATCGAGTGCTCAAGATCTAATATTGAAACTTATCTCTCGAATTATGAATCAATATATCAAACAAGTTAAATCATTGATCAAGTGATAAAACAAGAATAAGCTCAAAGTACTCAAATAGGCTTCAAGACAATAACTTCAACTAAGATTAAAACATTCCACAAGAGTTCATTAATCTATTTCCAAAACCCAAAAATCTAAAGAGTTTAGCTACACATGATGTCTAAACAACTCATAGACAAATTGTTCAAAGTCATGACAAACTAAAATGAAAGATTAAACTACAAGAGAAGCAAGAAAAACTTAGGAAAGTCGACAATCTCTCGTGTATCTCCGTTCCTTGAGCTCCGATACAACTCGATTATCTCCTTGATATCTTCTCCCAAGAATAAACCTTTGTCTTGTGTTCTATAGCCAAAAATGTCGAGAATGTCCTTGGTGTGCGCCCCAAAAAGTGATTAGATACCTTTTTGAAAGTTTTAGGGCACATTGATGTCATAATCTTGCATTACAGCCCGAGGACACACGGGCCGTGCGTGGGCGCACGAGGTTACCCGTGCGTCGTGCCGTCGACCAAGTCTGCTTTTCACCAACCGAGTGCATGGGTCGTGTGTCGGCCTTAGGTTACTGTGGCGCATGGCCGTAGGCAACTTCCAAGACTTGATGGCGCACGGGTGGTACGTGTATGCACGGGCTACCCGTGCGCATTGCCGTACCCTCAATAATCCATTCCCGGGCGCACGGGTCGCGCTCAGGCGCGCGCCCTACCCATGCGTCCTCTATTTTGCCTCATTTGTGGTATTTCTTCTTCGCTATGCTCGTATTTGTCTCCAAATTACTTGAGGATATCATTAAATTCCTACAAAACGAGCAAAGCATAATATCTTTCCCACAAAGAGTGAATACGAACCATTTCATATGAGTTTATGCATGTTTAATCACCATTTTTGTCAATATAAAACCTTAAAAGACATGCAAAACTCACACCTATCGATCGCCAAGTCCTCATGGATGCGGAACCCGGTGTTTCGATATATCCAGAGAATCACCTCCGCTTCCATTTATGCAAAAGAAAACAATGGGGGCATGATCGTTAGGGAACTTTATTTGATATGGTGTATGTTGACCAACACACCATATAATGTTGCAAAGACATATCTTGTGGAGCGGATAGACCAGGTGGCCAAGAAAAGTTGGGGCACCATCATGATTGGGATTTGGGGGTATTATTACTCACGATCGCCCGACACTTCAATATCAATGTTAGGGCCTTAGATCGGATTGAGTCCGGCGATATTAAGAAGGTGGGTTGAATAAACCTTACCAATTTTTCGATTTTAGTTCTTTTAAAATATTATAGAATTAATTACATGACTATGTCCTTGAGGGAATGACTAAGTTAGTTAACACAGAGTTAGTCACTCAGCGGACTCGATAGATTTGTTGATAGAATAACTCAGTTGTTTAGTCTAAACCTTAACTTGGTTGTGATGAGTTTTTTTGGAAGACTTAACACCCTTGAATTTTATTGAACTTTGTTTTAACACTTGATTTTAGCACTTAGAGGTTCAAAGATGGGGTAATTCTTCTAATCCTCCCTTCTCCAACTCCTGGAGGAACCCACTAAGTAATGATCAATTCACAAAGTGATTATCGGTCTAGAGACAAGTCTTGATCACACGGTGACTTGCTCCTTTCGATCTGGAGATGCCTTGGTCACACGGCTAGCTTCTCGTCCAGGCTAGCCTTCTTCACAGCATTTTGCCTTGTTACTTGACTCACTTCCTCAAGTTTCTTGGATTTGATCACGAAGCCCTCCAATAACTTGAGATTGGTTCGACCTTGAACCTTCCTACAATCCTCCTTGGAATGTAGACCCCTTTTGATTTTTCAAAAGTTTCCTCTTCCACAGTTTGCGTTGTCTTTCCTTCATGACTTTGTGTTGGATTGATTTCCTTTGAGATTTGGGCTTGAGGATTTTGCTTGAATATCTTGAGAATATTTTGCAGGTTACAATTTGAATAATGCTTGCTCGTTCGTGGTTCGAGGTAACCTTTTCTCAATGAAATTCCTCGGCCTTTTATAGTGAACTTTCAAAAATCTGCTCGTTCATGTTCGTTGGCTTGTCTTTTCTTGGTCTTCATTCTTGAGATGTAGACCTTTCTTCGTATTAAATGAATGTCCGACTTTTGAGGTTCGACCACAGGTGCGATGCTTCCCATTGGTTTATTCCTTTTGCACACTTCTGGGATTGAGCACTTTAAGACCTGGCAGCATGGGTGTATTACTTGTTTAAGTAATGTTCTTGACTTCTGTGCAACGGATTCTTTTCAGTTAACTCCTCTTTGCAGCTGCCTTTTTCCCCAGGTGACTTGAGTCTGCTCCAATCATTGAAAGACTCATTTGTCACTTCAACTTGTGACATGGCTTCTTGAGTTGACTTAACTGACTCTTCACACAGCTGTCCCTCAGCTGTTATGTCTTCAGTCGAGTCCATGGTCCTTTATCTTGACCATACTCAGTTGTTCCTCAGCGGAGTCTTCACTTTACTTCTTCAGTTGACTTATTGTATTTCCAGGCATAGCTGACTTTATAAGTCCAAGCGGCTACGATAATCTAGAGGGGGGGTGAATAGATTATCTCCATCTTTTCGATTATGCCCTCTTTTTCGAATCAAATACGCCAAAACAATAATAAAGGTGCGGGAAGTAAACAACACACGTCGATTTATAGAGGTTCAACCCACCTAGGGCCTAATCCTCTACCACCCCAGTATCTCCGGGATGGATGCAAAAAAGAAAAAAAAATTTATTAATTACCAAAATTAATACAACATCTTACAACATCACCTTGAAGAGCACCACACTCTTCTATAACACCACCTTTGAGATTACCACAATCTCTCTTGGATTACCACAATCTCCAACTGCACCTTGTGAAGATTACCACAATCTTCAACCTTGAAGAATATCAAATTCTTCAATACCTCAAGAGCACCACACTCTTGAAACACCTATCACCTAGATCACCCAAGTGTATTCTTTCCACAAGAATACTCACAAGGATGTCTTGTGTTGAATGATGACAAAAATCAAGATTACAACTCAATAATGAACATTACAATTTGAGTGCAAGTGTAATCAAGAAATAAAGCCTAGACCTCAAGATGTGAAAGTGAAATACTTAGGCTATAAATACAACAAGAGTGTTGAATATGAAAGCTTGGAAATTTGCAGATTTCTTGTTGTGAATTTGCTTGTGTTGTTGTGTCTTGTGTCTTCAATTCATCCTCTATTTATAGGGAAGTCTTCACCAACATAGGCTCCCAACATAGGCTCCTTCTTCTTCACTTTTGTCTATAAAAAGAGGATCACAAGATGTAGAAATATTGTACAAAAATGAAAAGTAAATCTTCTTTGATAAGGATTGCAGCGGTTGAAATTTTTTGTCAAAAATATCATAGGCGACCGGTTGCCCTATAATAAGATTTCGAACATTTTGAAAAAATAGTGCAATCCAGTGCGGGTCGAAGGGGGTCGGCGGCCAGGTCGGAGGGAGTGCGACCGGTCGCCTAGGGTGCGACCGGTCGAACTCCATCTTGACCGGTCCCCCTCCTCAAATTTTGTTTTCGAGTGTTCATGTTTCATATACGCACTCTTGACACAGGTCGACCTCTTGTTCGACTGGTCGACCTTCAAATTGAAATGTTGTCCCATTTTTATTAAAAATAAACTTCAAGAAATACTCCAAAAAATTAGTAAAAACATTTTAAATCACTTGGGAGTATTTGGACAACATTTATAAACATAGTAAACTCATTTAAACAAAACCATCAAAAGTGTTGTCCATTTTTATCGAATAATAAACTCTAAGAAATACTCCATGAAATTAGTAAAAACATTTTAAATCTTTTAGGAGTATTTGGACAATATTGTTTTGGTGTAAAAACCAATTAACATAAAATCATCAAAAGTGTTGTCCAATTTTATCGAGTAATAAACTCTAAGAAATACTCCAAAAATTGGTAAAAATATTTTAAATCATTTAGGAGTATTTGGACAACATTTATAAACATTATTTTGGTATAAAAACTCATTTAGACATAATCATCAAAATCTTGATAAAAACATTTATCTAACGAGACTTGACTCAGCTCATTCATTCGGCCCTATCTATTACAATGAGACTTACAAGGAAAATGGGGTGCCAACATTCTAATCTAAGTTTTACATGGCATTCATCAAAATCTACATCGACCTTTTCAATATCAATATATTGATTTCCATATATCTCTTGGTTCTATCAGGCATATTTCTTTGAGGATATTTGGGAGCCTCAAGTTTAAAAGGTTTTTGACTTTGGAAGGAAATTGATTTTGCTTTTGCTTTTGATGTTTCTCTTTGAATATTTAGCAAATAAAATCATCGACTCCTCACCTAATTCGAGACTCCTCAACCTCCTTAGTTAATTGAGTTAATTCATCATATTCATCGGGTAATACCTGTAGAGAGCAATGCTTTTCCATTTAGGCTTTCTTACGTTGACAAAATTGAGTTCCCAAGTTTTGAGTATCGACTAACTCATCAAGACGCAGTGTTGTGATGTTAGACAACTCTTCAATGCCCCGCAATCTTCACATCAAACCTTTGTAAGAAAATGTATCATCTTACCAACAGTCTAGAATTTGCAATAGGCTCACCCGAGAGATTGAGACTTATTAGCAATATCGCACGATTTTCCATGATATGATGTTATGTTTTCATGATCTTCTTCCATCTTGATTTTCAAACCTTACATTCAAGTGTCGCAGCTGTGAGAGTTGGACACTTGCGGGCCCTTCACGAGTGCTTTTGTAAAGCCTCCCATGCATCTTCGATTTGCACATAATTCTGATTATTTTAAAATTATTAAAATCTACTACACAAAGATCGGGTTGAGAGCTTTTGAATTGTAGTTCGCGAGTTGGATATCATCATAGGACCAGTTTATTTCATCCTGGTTTATGAAGTCACCATCTTTATTTGTAATTTTTGGAGGAGTCCATCTAGTTAGAACAACACGCCAAACTTTTCTCATCAATTGATTTAATGAAAGCTCACATCTTGATGTTCCAAATAGAGTAGTTTGAACCTTCTAAAGCATAGGTAGAAAAACACGGTTGCCACTTGATTATCCATCGCTTGCTCGAACTCAGGATCAACACTTAGTGAAAACAGGTGTTGGCTCTAGATGCCAATTGAAAGATTTAAAGGTCCCAACGTTCTCAGAATAAAGTGTTGTTACTAGTGCCAGTAACACTTATATCAACTCGCAGCGGATAAATATATAAACACAGAAATAAAATTTGTCTACAAGTATAAGAATACTTGTAAACATGCAAGCAGGCGAAATAATTCACTAGTTGAAGTATCGATTTCAGAACTCACTTTGAATGACTCAACTGGTACGAAAACTATTAAAACTCCTATCTATGAGTAGATTTATACATTTGTAAAACAACTCATCCAAAAGCAATACTATCGACTATTCAGAGCTTTTATGAAAAACAAACGATGGACGAAAATCAGAGAAACAAAGACTCTTAATCTTGAAGATGTTAAACTAAAGTCGCAGCAACACTTTGTATAACACTTCAATCTGTGCAGAATATCGAAATTTGTTTCTTGGTGCAGAACTCGAACTCTCTTGTGTATAATTTTCTCATAAAGGCGGGAGTACATTGTTGACCATGCGAACCTAGTCAACGGGATCCATCCGCGGGTCAAATAGGATCCGTCTTGGTTGAGACCCATAAGATGGTCCTATATGAGTTTTTGCCTATAATATGTTTACCTAATTGTTTCGATGAGAGCTAGTACTGTATCTGTCAAGACCCGTAAGACGGATCCTATTTGAGTTTTTGCCTATAATATGTTTACCTAATTGTTTCGATGAAAGCTAGTGCTGTATCTGTCTGCTGTACTAAGGAAACTGAACCGTGGACATACGCCGCCCAATCACGATTAACTTATATAGTAAATTAAGTCTGCAAACTATAAAGTTTTGGATTGAAATTTACTGGTCCTGAAATTAGGTCACAAAATTTAAACAAGGGTATATTTGTAGAATACTTTTATATGCGAATAAATGGACTGAAATGATCAGTATATATCCTGAACACCAGTACAATTTTAAATCCTATTTAAATTCATTTTCCAGACAAAAATAAAATAAAATAATCTGACGGCTCCCGAGTTATCTCACTTGGCAGTTTCTAATCCATTGAATTATTCAAATTAAATAACATATAGTTCATACATAATTCAACCTATGAGAACTGGAAGCCGGAGAAGAGGATCAAAAGAAATAAATATATCATCATATCCTAACATACATTATAATTTTGTTCCCAATATTATTACCTATAATCATAGAGATTCTCAATATCTTTCTTGTCTGATTTTCAACTTTTTGTTTGATGAGGTTATGCGGTGAGACATTGATTCCACAATGCAGAGTTGCCAATATGAGAATTGACTTTGCAGGGGACAATTTATAAAAAAAAAAAAAATGTGTACACATTAATTAATTTAATGATTGGCATCAAAACTGGTTTGATTCTTTTGTCTGGACACATTATCACTAATATAAACTCAAAGCCGCCAAGTACGACTATGTCTTCCATCTACTATTTTTTCGGAGTCTACTTCCAAAGATGCCAGAGAATCATTGTCAATCAGGACAAAAGTTAATTCTTGTATTTAAGAACCTGACGGTTATTGGGTTAAAAAAAACACCCATTAAAGAGAAGAAAAAAAAATGGAATGGCAGTAAGGATTGAGATTTTCCGTTCCACTTTCTTGTTTCACTCCATATTCCATTGCATCGGATGAATGATACGCGTACATGCAAGATGATGCCACAATTATATACGTGTTTTCATCCACTATATATATGGAATATGAAGTTGAACAGGGAAAGTGGAACATGAGATCTCATCCCTAGATGTAATAGGAACTATGTTGATTTCCTCGCCCAAAACAAATCAAATAATTGTGTATTTTTTGCTAAAACATGATGTTTTCTATGTTTCAAGATTGATAAAACCAGATATGACATTGCATGGAAAAATCAGTTGCTTCCTATGGATTGAGATTTCATGTTCCACAATCATATTCCATTTTCTATTTAATTGTATGGATGAATGACACGTGTACAATATGATGTCTTAATTGTATAAATGTCATTCTCATTCATCTAATGTAATGGAATAGGAATGTGGAATAGGAGATCTGGTCTCGCTTTGTACCTGCTTTGTGACTCCCGGTTTAGAACACAGTGCGACAAAAAAAATACGAATTCCTTATATATATAAGATTACAATTTACAAATGCTCCACACACACAATATGAACGAATTCTTCCCTCAATAAAATCTTTATAAAACACACCTTGAAAATCTTAAACTACGCCCGTAGGATAATTTTGTTTTTGGATGCCTCGTTCGTATTTGTTGATAAGATTGATTGTTGAATAGAATAAAATTACATTGTTCGTGTATAATATAGTAGGTGAGTGTTTAAATTTGGGTTGTAAGATAATAATGATCAAATATTATATAATATTAATAATCTTTTGTTTGAGGTATAGATTATATACTATAGTAAATAATAATCCACAATACCCCTGTGGACATGATGGTAATTGTTGGAATTGGTTTTATTAAATTGGGTTTTGACCCGATTTTGACCAATTATTTGAGTGGGGTCATTTATTCAAAGTATGAAATAAATGGGATAAATGTCATCTACGCCAGGTAGATGAGTTTAGCATTTTGAATTTCTCAAAACCAATATCGGGTGAATGAGAAATAAATGCATAAAGTTGGCCACTTAAAATTCTTTTATATATGGAATATAAAAGGGTGGGAATATGGAAAGTCATATCCACATAGGAAACATATTAAATGTTTGACTAGTTAATAAAGAGCTTCACCACTAATAAGGAGTAATCAAGTGGAACTCCTTATGGTACACCCTAGTGGACCAAGTCAATTTTTTGACTAGCCTTTGGCTAGCTCAAAAGGCACCAAGGACGGTGCGGAGCACCGTCGAGCTGGCCGAGTCGAGTGGGCCGCGCACGCCGTGGGCGCTGAGGCGCTTTCGGCGCGACGTACGCATCATCGCGATGAGCTTTGAGGAGCCTTAAAGTTTTGGAAAATCGAACCAAGGTTCGGTCCGATGCTTCGGTGATGTGGCGAGGCGGCTCGGGTGGCGATATTTGGCGTAAGCGAGAATCGTGCAGTGGTGACACGTGGCGATTGGATTGCGTGCGTTGTTGACGACAGACACCGTGGATCGGACGCGTCATGGCCCGGTGTGCGAGGTGTATGCCAAAAAGGTGTGTTCCTTCGCGATTTGTCAAGGACCATCGGATCGCGGTTGTTAACCGGGGTTGCACCGTCACGAAGAGACACCAGAGCTCTATATAAACCAGCCCCTTAATCATTTCATGCATCAGAAAAATTCGAAATTCACATAGCATTCTGCATAAAAAAGTCTTGAGAGTTCAAAACACTAAAAGTTCGAAGTGTCTTGTGATTTGTAGTGTTGCTATCGCAAGGCGTAAGTCGTTGTATCTTGGGAGGCGATTGCCGATTTCGTTAACACCGTGAGCGGGGCAATTTCGTCTTAAAGACAAAGAGTCCAACTCTTGCCTCGACTTTCATTATTTACTCGCTTGATTTTCTTTGGCCATTCGGTGTACACCACTAGTTTTCCAACAGTTTGAGACGAAATTTTTCGTGTATACCTATGGCCGGCGTCTTGCCCCAAAGGCACCGGAGAGAAACCCGAGAAGTTTGGGGGTTGAGACTTCAAAAGATGGCAAAGAAAATGCTTTGTTCTATCTTACGACTACGAACCTTGCTCGTTTCCTACGGAGGATGCCCCAAGCGTGGGGAAGAGGAGCAGAGATAAGGAGAAGAGGATGGCATTCGATGCTTGGAGTCAAAGCGACTTCTGTGCCGGAACTCTTGATTGACTGGTATTTTGCATGTATTTTGGGCTTAATATTGGCTAGAATGTGGGGATATGCATGCGTTATATGAGTAAATTGGGTAGTATTCTTGTTTTGTGGAATTGGATTACGCTTTGCTCGTTTTGTAGGAATTTATCTATATTTGTGGCATAGTGGCAACAATTCGAGCATCACAAGCGCCAATACTTGACACAAGTGACGAAGTTTGGAGTCAAGTCGAGAAGAAGTTGGACGAACCGGGCGAGAAACGGAAGAAAATAGTCATGGGCATATTGTTCCGGTGAGCACGGGCGGGCGTGCTCTCTAGCACAGCCCGTGCTCAACCCAAACAGGATGACTCAAGCGTGCGGCCTAGGGCACGGCGCGGCCGTGCCGTATTGGCACGCCCGTGCTGCTCCTCGAAGAAAGATTACAAATTGTTCGGCACCCGTGTAACGGCCCGCCTTCCAGATCGTATTTGTCCCCACAAACCAACACAAGTCTTCCCAGCGCGCTTTGTCCTCACTCACGCGCACCACGAGAGAAGCGGACTTCCTGGGGTCACCCATCATGACATTGCTCGGTCAAGCACGCTTAACTTGAGTTTTTACATGATGAGCACGAGAAAAGAAGATGCATCTTGTTGATATGAGTAGTACCTATCAAATCTTTTAGGCTCTCCTCATTTGTATAGTCTCATACCTACACGATCTCGAGAATCTCCTCTTTCTTTGGGTGTGGGATCGGTTCATTCATGTCCCCCTCCGCCTAGAAGCTTTGCCAGAGCCGCTCCTTGTCCGTGCCTTGCACCGGCGATCACTCCCGCCTCTTCGGCCCGGGCGTCACAAGCCCACCAGCCTTCCGCTTGGTTCGTCCCGAACCACACCTTACTAGGAGAGGTCCCGCTCACGATACCATCCGTATGTGCCCGCCTTCCGGATCGACGATTGTCCCCACAAACCAACACAAGTCTTCCCAGTAGCGCTTTGTCCTCACTCACGCGCACCGAGAGAAGCGACTCCCAGGGGGTCACCCATCATGACATTGCTTTCCGGGCCAAGCACGCTTAACTTCGTGAGTTTTTACATGATGAGCACCGAGAAAAGAAGATGCATCTTGTTGATATGAGTAGTACCTATCAAATCTTTTAGGCTCTCTCAATCGTTTGTATAGTCCCATACCTACAAATCTCGAGAATCTCCTCTTTCTTTGGGTGTGGGATCGGTTCATTCATGTCCCCTCCGCCTTTAAGCTGCCCAGAGCGCTCCTTGTCCGTGCTTCTTGCACGGGCGATCACTCCCGCCCTCTTCGGCCCAGGCGTCACACCCAAAGACGGGCTAGGCATGCGAAAAGGGGCACGGCCGTGCGTCTTTGCAAGGAAAAGCAGAGTTTATCCAATTCCAACTAGGTTTCGACCCGAACGAAGTACAAATAGACCGGGGCGGCCACGAACGAGGACAAGCTGATTTTTACCCTAGAAACCAGGAGAAAAGCGATTTCCCAGGATACTTCGAGAGATTGATCAAGACCGCAACCACACCTTCGAGGATTGAAGATAGATCGAGAGATCGTCGTCATCCCCGAGTCACTCATTCCATCGTATCGTTATTTCAATTAGTTAGATTTTGATTATGAATAATTTGTCTATGAATTGTTTATTTTCAATGTCTGGCTAAAACACTTGTGATTCCCGGGTTTGGGAGTAGATTAATAAACACTTTTATGTGATGATTAAGGATAATTGAAGTTAATGTTTTCTTTCTCTATTCAAGTACTTTGCTTTGATTCTTGTTTTATCAAAAGGCCTTTGATCTAAACTTGTTTGATGTATTGATTCATAATTCTAACCGATGAGTCTCAATACTAGATCTTGAGTACTTGACACAAATAGATTGCATGATTGAGAAGTCTGTGAATATTTGTGAGATCATTAATCTTTTGAACTTTTTGGGAGTTGGATATCTCATGTTGAGTAGAGATGCTAACATAGATATTCCAATCAACGCTTTTACATACATCTCGAGAGAGGGGTAAATAACTTTGGTGATTGGTCTATAGAGAAGAATACGTTTAACCTTGGTTTGCTTAACTTTGAGCATAAAAGTGGGATATTAATTGAAACCATAACCCAGGAATCCATCCATCCATACTTGATCTTTTAATCGCTCTTTGCTTTGCTATTTTAGGATTAATTTCTGCTTTAGTAGTAATAAAACCAAACCTTCAAATTTCGATAGTTTAGATAAAAATAGGACTATTATAATCCAATACTTAGTACATTAATTTATTAATCCTGTGGATTCGACCTTGCAAACCCTATTCTATAAACCGATCCGTACACTTGCGGTGAAGCTATAAAAATAGGCGAACAAGTTTTTGGCGCCGTTCGTTAGGGATTAATTAAATTTTTAATACTAATATTGCGATAAAATAGAACTATTCTTAATCTAGACGTTCTTTCTTTTATTTTTTAATTTGTTCGATTTTACTTCTATTGTGGTTAACTTGTTTTCTTTAGTTGGTTCGGGTAGTGCATGATCACTCGCTCAAAGCAAGGAGAATTAGCACCGTTCATACAGGAGGTTGAAGCTTTTGCTAGGCGAAATAGTGCGGCTACTAAACGGGCGGAAAGACAACAGGACCAAACCATGGCGAGGAGTTGAAGACAACAACAGAGGCAATAACGGGGTAACAACCAGGCTAACAGGTCAATGTTGAGTTACCAATACCAGAGGTTCGGTGGCTCGGCAGCCCAACAAAGACAAGCGTCTACGCGATTACTTTCGCCCAATCAATCGCAACTATGGTGGCATTGCCAATGTCCCGATCAATGCCAATAATTTTGAGCTAAAGCGATCTCGATGGTACATGAGAACCGGTTTGGGGGCTTCCCGTCGAAAGATCCCAACTCTCATCTTGCAAATTTCATACAAATGCAATACTATCAAGATGAATGGGGTGACCGATGATGCTATACGTCTTCGCCTATTCCCTTTCTCTTTAAGGGATAAGTGCTAGAATCACAGTAAGCACCCTAACTCGGGAGTGTGAACAATCGGGATGAGCTAAGTCGAGGTTTGTTTAAATACTTCCCACCAAGTAAGACACTACGACTTAAAAGCGAGATCACTCGGTTCGGGCGGTTTGACTACGAGCCTTTGTACGAGGCCTGGGGGAGAGATTAGGGATTTGTTGAGGAGGTGCAACATGGATTTCGAAGATCGGCGGACTCTGCTTTTTCTACAATGGGTTGATGGGACATGACGAGATCATTTGTAGATGCCGCGGCGGCGGCGCTCTACTCGTGAGATTTCCGGAAGATGCATTCAACTTGTTAGAGAGATGGCCATGAATAGCTATCGGTGGCCCTCCGAGAGGACTAATGTGAAAAGGGTAGTGAAGTTTCGATTGGACTCAATTAAAGAGTTCGGCCAGGATGGCCATTTTGACCAATCAATTGAGTACATTGACAAAGGCAAATGAGGTAAACGCGGTGCAAGTAGTGGGGAGTTTCTCTAGATCCGATAGAGGAAGCAAATTACGTGAATAACAGGAATTTCAACAATTTCGGAACAATCAAAATCCCACTCATTATCATCAGGGCCTAAGGAACCACGAAAATTTCTCCTATGCGAACACAAAGAACGAGATGCAACCACCACCAGGGTTTAATGTGACTAATGGAGTTATTTCTGAGATCCTAAACCAACCATGGAAGACATGTTCACCTCGTTTATGAATGAGACAAGGAACAGGTTCAACAAGGATGAGGCAAAGATGGATAAAATTGAAAACCATGTCACCCAATTGGGGTCCCAGGATGAAGAATCTTGAGACCCAAATTGGTCAAATAGCTACAATTATTGGTGGCGGCATCAAAAAGGCGGTTTCGAGCAACACCGAGGTAAACCCAAAGGAAGCAGTGTAAAGTCATTAAATGCGAGGAGTGGAACGGAATATGAGGGGCGAAAATACCAGAAAATTCGAAGAATCGCAGGACACGCCACGGCGTGCGCCACCGCACGGCCAGCCCCTTCTTTCAAACGATAATCGATGCACCGGGTGATGCGGGCGAGGCAAATGGCGAGGTTGAGGCCAATGAAGAAATTGAGGAACATCGTCTTGAACAAAAAGGGGCCGAGAAGCTTAAATCCTCCTCTAACCACGATATTTCTAAACTTAATGTTCCCCTTCCTTTTCCCCAACGTTTTCAAAAGAAAAAAATTAGACGCACAATTTGCTAAGTTTTTAGATATTTTAAGAAACGCATATTAACATTCATTTTGCGGATGCATTGGAGCGGATGCCCAATTACGCTAAGTTCTTGAAGGATGTTATGTCAAAGAAAAGGAAGATGACTAGTTTGAGATAGTCAACGGCAGAGGAGTGCGGTGCAATAATCCAAAGGAAACTGCCACAGAAGTTGAAAGATCCGGGGAGTTTCACTATCCCTTGTGCTATTGGTGATGTTTTCTTTAAGAAAGCACTTTGTGACTTAGGAGCGAGTATTAACTTAATGCCCTTGTCTATTTTCAGGCAACTTGGATTGGGAGAGGTGAAGCCATCTACGGTCACCTTACAACTCGCAGACCGATCACTCACGTATCCAAAGGGAATCATCGAGGATGTACTTGTCAAAGTTGATAAATTCATATTCCCTGTGGATTTCTTAGTGCTGGACATGGAGGAAAATAAAGCGTTCCCTTGATACTTGGCGTCCATTCTAGCGGCGGGGAAGGCCTTAATAGATGTGCAAAAGGGAGAGCTAACGTTACGGGTTAATGATGAGCATGTTCTATTTACGATATATAAGGCACTTCAATTTCATGATGGTGTGGAGACTTGTAAATTCATAGACGTAGTTGAA
This sequence comes from Rehmannia glutinosa, assembly GCA_016081115.2. Taxonomy (NCBI): domain Eukaryota; kingdom Viridiplantae; phylum Streptophyta; class Magnoliopsida; order Lamiales; family Orobanchaceae; genus Rehmannia; species Rehmannia glutinosa. The sequence goes on from JABTTQ020000415.1 coordinate 748,600, forward strand.
TCCTGTATTGATGAGTATGCGGATCATACATTGTTTCGGATACTTTGGAGTTTGGTTTGACACATTCGTGTTCAACATCGAACTTGACTATTGATATTGATAACCAAGACTTGTATGATTGTGTTTGTGCTTTGGATAATATGCAGGAACTACCAAGGAGCGCAAGAGGCACACACACGCTGAAAAACGTACGGGAATCAGTTCTACAGGGACGCACGACCGTGCCCTTGAAGCACGCCAGTGTCGTGCGTATGGCCAACGAAAAAAATTGAAGAAAACGATGACGGCACGCCCATGCCAAATGGCACGGGCAGCCCGTGCCTAAGGTCGAAGAGAATTTGAAGGAGTGAAGATGGCACGGCTCGTGCTCATCAAAGACGGGCAGCCCGTGCTCCCTTCCGAAGAGGCCAAATCGAACCCGAACTCAAACCCTTGCCCGAGCATCTCAAATATGCATTCCTTGGAGCGAATAACACGAGTCCGTAATCGTATCATCACTTTTAACTTCAGTTCAACTCGATAAATTGCTTAGGGTGTTACGAAAACATAAGTCGGTGATAGGTTGGTCAATTTCGATTTAAAGGCATTAGTCCATCGATTGTGATGCATAAAATTAGAATGGAAGATGTCTACAAACCTTCGGTGCAAAATCAAAGAAGATTAAACCCTATAATGCAAGAAGTCGTTAGAAAAGAAGTTTTAAAATGGTTAGATCTTTGGAATTATTTATGCTATTTTACGATAGCTCTTGGGTAAGTCCGGTACAAGTGGTGCCAGAAGAAAGGGGGATGACGGTAGTAAGAAACGAGAGTGATGAGCTTATAGCGACTAGAGTAGTAACTGGATGGAGAATTTGTATTGATTATAGGAAGTTGAATGATGCTACTCGCAAAGATCACTTTCCCCTCCCCTTTATTGATATGATGCTTGATCGTTTGGCGGGATATGATTATTATTGTTTTTCGATGGTTATTTAGGGTATAATCAGATCATGATTGCCGGAAGACCAAGAGAAGACGACCTTTACATGCCCCTATGGTACCTTTGCATTTCGCAGGATGCCATTCGGCCTTTGTAATGCACCCGCTACTTTTCAAAGATGCATGATGGCTATATTCCATGATTTCATTGAGAAAATAATGGAGGTTTTCATGGATGATTTTTCTGTGTTTGGAGATTCATATGATCATTGCTTGGATAACCTTTCTCTAGCTTTGCGAGAGATGCGAGGAGACTAACCTTGTTTTAAATTGGGAAAAATGCCACTTCATGGTACGAGATGGCATTGTTTTAGGCCACCGGAGTCTCTTTCGCAGGTTTGGAAGTTGATAGAGAGAAAGTTGTGGCAATCGAGAAACTCCCACCTCCAACAAACGAGAAAGCCATTCGAAGTTTTTAGGACACGCAGGATTCTCTGAGAAGGTTTATCCGTGACTTTTCTAAAATAACTAAACCTTTAAGTCGAGTTATTAGAAAAAGATCTTGCTTTCAATTTTTCCAATGATTGTTTGCAGGCTTTTGAAATTCGAAGAAGGCTTTGGACAAAGCGGCACCCATTCTAGTAGTTCCGGATTGAGTCAGCCCTTGAACTAATGTGTGATGCAGCGACTTTGCGGTTGGGGCTGTTTTGGGTCGAAACGAGACAATATGTTGAGCCATCTACTACGCGAGCGAGAACCTTAGACGATTGCCCAGCAAAACTACACTACCACCGAGAAGGAAATGCTAGCAATTGTGTTTGCATTCAACAAGTTTCGATCTTACTTGATTGGGACTAAGACGATCGTCCACACCGACCACGCGGCAATTAAATATCTGTTTGACAAGAAGGATGCCAAACCGAGACTCGATTTGGTGGATCCTCTTGCTACAAGAATTCGATGTGGAGATTCGGGATAGAAAGGGCTGCGAGAATGTAGTAGCGATCACTTGTCCGACTAGAATACAAGAAGGAGGAGAAAGAAATCACGGAGGCAATTAAGGAGGAATTCCCGATGAGCAACCACGATGCTACAAGCTAAATTCCCATGGTATGCCGATTTTGTTAATTATTTGGTTGCGGGGTTTTGCCTCCGGATTTATCATCCTATCAAAAGAAGAAGTTCCTCCATGATGTCAAGTTTTACATGTGGGACGATCCCCTGCTCTTTAAGAGGTGCGCCGACACCATCATTCAACGATGTGTACCTCAAGAAGAGTGGGAGGAGTTCTACGGTAGTGCCATTCTTCACCTTCCGGAGGACATTTCCGTCCCGGCGCGCACGGCGGCTAAGGTATTACAAAGTGGATTATATTGGCCTACATTATCTAAGGATTGCTATCTATTCGTACAAAGTTGTGATAGGTGCGGCGGATGGAAACATCTCGAGGCGACATGAGATGCCAATGACCAATGTGATGGAAGTTGAACTCTTCGATGTGTGGGGATCGACTTCATGGGCCCCTTCCCATCTTCGTCAGGCTATCAATACATTCTACTTGCGGTGGAATACGTATCTCGATGGGTTGAAGCTATTCCGGCTCGGACAATGATGCGCAAGTAGTGCTCAAATTCTGAAGAAAAATATATTCACTTCGGTTTGGAACCCCGAGAGCTTTGATTAGCGACGGGGGTCACACTTTGTGAATAAATTAATGAGCACTCTACTTACGAAATGACGGGGTTAAGCACAATGTAGCATTAGCATATCATCCGCAAGCAAGCGGGCAAGCAGAGGTAGCCAATCGTGAGATTAAGCGATTTTAGAGAAAACAAGTGAACATAAATCGCAAAGATTGGGCCATGAAGCTAGATGACGCACTATGGGCATATCGGATCGCATACAAGACACCCTTGGGCACATCACCGTATTAGTTAGTCTTTGGGAAATCGTGTCACTTGCTCGTCGAATTAGAGCATAAGGCGTTTTGGCTACGTAAAGAAGTTGAATTTTGACTTCCAAGCGGCGGGTGAAAAGAGGCTCTTGCACCTAAATGAGATGGAGGAATTAGGGATAAAGCCTATGAAAATTCTCGGATTTACAAGGAGCGAACCAAACGATGGCACGATCGAATGATAAAGAAGAGGGAGTTTTTACCAGGTGAACAAGTCCTTTTGTCTAACTCGCGTTTTAAACTCTTTCCGGGAAATCTTAAGTCAGATGGTCGGGGCCATTTGTGATAAAGAAAGTGTTAAATCCTCCGGGAATAGTGGAGCTATTGAGTAGAGATGGGGAGACATTCATGGTGAATGGCCAGAGAATCAAGCATTACTTGAGTAGGGAGCAAAAGGAGGAAGTGACACGCCTCACATTGATAGAGCCATGATCAACTAAACAAAGCGTCAAGCTATAGCGTTAAATTTAGCGCTTGTTGGGAAGCAACCCAATGGTTTTGTTGTTTTATTTCTTCCCATGTTTCTTAATTTGTTTCATTTCCTTTTCTAAGTTAGGATTTTATTGCTTTCATTGGTTAAAAAAAAAAAGGGAAAAACTCGAACACAAGGTTCGGACCCCAGCACGGGCAACCCGTGCCATATGGGCACGTCCGTGCCCTTTCCAGAATTCAGGGCTCAAAAGTTCGGGCCCTAGCACGGGCCACCCGTGCCGTTTGCACGGCCCGTGCGCCTTGAGGATTTTTGGGGGATCAATCCTTCGGCCCCCTAAGCAGGCGGCCCGTCCGAATGAGCACGCCCGTGCTCATGCCTGCTGAGGCTTAAATCAGACGGGCAGACCCTCAATTTCTTCACAATTTCTTCCTCTCTCTCGCGCGCAGCACACAAGAGACACTCCCCTCCAATTTTTTTCGAAAATTTCTTCTAGATATCATCACTACTCACCTCCCACACTACTCTAAACACGAATTACACGTGTGAATTTGCTTGGAAGCAAGGATTTGGGGTAGATAGCACCTAGGGTTTCAAAAATCCAACTCTCTTCTAATTCTCGAAAATTAAGGTATGAATTGAAATTTTTATGTCAAATTTCTTGAGAGTTATGAACTAGGGTTGATATATAATGCTTGTGTGATACTTTAGCCATGTTTTTAATTGGAATTTTCTATGGGGCTTTTTATCGAACACTTTGTGGGTTGTTGAATTGTGATGAATTTAGTTGATTGCTTGATGGATTATACTTGTGTTAGATTGTTTAGGAAGTTAGGAGCTAGGATTCTCGGCAATTATATTGGTATGTGAATTGAACGCTTGATTATGGATCGAATTGTTGAAGATGAGCTACTATACTTCTAGTGAAATTGTTGTATTAATTCATTGTTTGTTTTTACTTGGCAAGTATGGATTCTCACGATTGTTTTGTCGGTACTAAATTGAAACATGGCTGAACCACGACCGAACCGAGGAAGACGAGGTTGGGGAGTCGCGCCGCTCGAGCGCCACCACACCCGGACGCCCCAGGCTACGGGCTCACTATTGATGAAAATGAAATCTTGGATAAATGGAACCGGCTCATCCATCGTTCATTCGCACCTACACGCTTATACCGAGCGATGAATGTACCCGAGCTCTCGGGATACACGATGAGGTGTGGCAAATGTTTGATCGAGTTGGATGGACCGCATTTATGCAAGGGCGTGTGCCAACCTACAAGACACTCGCACTAGAGTTCTTAAGCTAATTGTTCAGTCACGGCAACACGACCCACGAGTGAGCCTCGGGAAATCCAGTTCAAGTTGGGCAACGAATGGAGAACCGTCACTATTGTCGAACTTAATCAAATTTTTGGGGTACCATCGGACGCCCCATACCGAACGGCTGCAAATTACGACTCGCGTGCTTTTTGGCGATTGTTGACGAAACTCCGACACAGGGCTCATGCAATACGCAGACGCACCTCCAAGGCCTCCTCACTCCGCAATCCCATATTCCGATACATTCAAAAATAACGGCCCATTCTGTGTTCGGCCGTACAATAATGGGGGTATCAAGCGAGAGCTATACCTACTTTGGTGTATGCTCAATCGCACCCCTTATAACATGGCGGCATACTTTGTGGAACACGCCGTCTCACGTACAATGACATGACGCTGGGAAAATACTAATTTGGGAATGATAACCCCAATCGCACAACATTTTGGGGTTGACATAAGCGCATGGAACCATTAGTGGGCAGCGGAGAAGCATTAACATGAGCGCCCTTCTCACCATGAAGATCATCGAGTAATGAGGAGAATATCCTATGTTTTCAACAAAAGTCGGGTCTTCGTTTCCCCTTCCTAACCCGCATGACTCACAAAAGCGATAATTGATAACCAAATCAATGGCTTATGTACTCAGGAGCATATCGAGCCATGTAGGGTTTGGCGGCGCGAAAGAGGCAAAGGATAGCGGGTTGCCCGATGAAAGAAGACTTGGTCATGGAGGCACAAGGAGTATGATAGACGGAGGAGAGGGGTTTGAGCAAGGCTTCCAACAGGAAGCTTCGATCGAGCGGCCCACAGGGGCGGCTGATATTCGAGAGCTCTCGCCAAGGCGAAGAACGTGGGGGAGTATGATCACGACAGGTTCGTGCATTTGAGGAAAGCTTGCGACAAACATAGGAGTGATTTCGTGCTTACCAAGAAGTCCAAGATCAAAGGTACCATATGCGAGCTTGTGGAACCAAGCACACGAAATGGGAGTCGGAGATATTGCGGCGTACTACGAATCGAGAATTGGCATATCTCCCGGGGCCACTACCCGCCGCCCTTTTTTGATGATCCAGGTCCTTTCCACACTTTTCATTGAAATTCTACCTTCTCTTGCATAAGCTATAATTTCATTCAAGTTTGGGGGGGAGAGGTAGTATATTTTTTGATGGGTGTGGCGTTTGCATTCATTTAGTTGCATGTAGAGCATATAGGTTGCATTGCATTAGATGTTTTTCAGTTAATTTTTTTGTATGATTTTAGCATGTTTATCGCTTTAGCATGTTTATGGCTTTCCTAGTAGTTAGGGAGTGAGTTGACCGCTATTGTGTGTTTGTTGTGTTTTGATTGAGATCTTGATCTTGGGAGCATTTGCGGATTAGTTCGTGTTGTTTTGAATTGGATGTTGAGTGTGAATTGATCGGGTTGAGAATAATTAATATGGAGCATGTGCTTATGGGGATCATGGTTAAAATGCTTTGAATTATGCACTTACAAGCCTGTGAGCTTTTGAGCCTTTACTGCTTTCATCATATGCAGTCTTGTTTGCGATTGAGTGTGTCATTCATGTTGATTTAAATTCTAGAACTTGCTCTGGTATCTCCGTCAAAGCCACATGTTGTATGCATTCATGAAAATGATTTTAGGCCATTTTTGTTAAGCCTTTCAAGCCTTTTTGCCTACCTTATGATATTTGATGTCCCTAGTTAGCCAACTTGAGCCTATTGCCTGATTTTTTGATAGCCACATTTCAAGCCTTAGAACTTAAATTGATATATTTGTTATCCTAAACTTGAGCGTATAGCATTGAGTAAAGGATAGAATAAATGATTGAATGAAGGGATATCGAGAAATTAGAAAATAGTTTGTATGATTGGTGATTGGGAATAAAAGAAGAAAAGGAGAAAAATGAGGATACTCACAAAACAGTCGGAAAAAAAAACGTGACTGAAACAAGTGAGTCGGCATGTACTAGAAATAAGGCTGGAAATTGTGATGTAAGGCGAAAGAGATTGATGTGTATGAAAAAGAAAGGAGAAATAGAGAGGTGATAAGATATAAGGCGATTGGGAGTACATAGTTGGTTGGTATTAAGCTAAGCTGTTAGAGAAAAACGAGCGTGCTTACTAATCTATACGCTTAAGTTGAGTCACTTTATCCATATTTCCCTACCTTAACCAAAGAGCCTTCATTACAACCATAAACAAAGTCCTTTCTGATTTGTGAATTGCATACAAACGAGTGGCGGAGATGTGAGACGATTTGCAAGCATATGGTAATTTTTCAACATTGATATGATTTGAGCGAATACACGTCCCTTATTATTCTAGTGAGTAGAGTTTACACTTTATCCCGAGAGGCGTGATTTGAAGTGTTTTACCATGATTTTAATAGACTTGTGCTCGTGTTAGCTATTTGAAACTTGGTTAGTTTATGCTTGATGTCTATGGATAGATGACATGAATTGTGATGCGGTGTTCTTGAGTTGCTCTTCTTTACCCCATTTGTGTTGTCTTGTTTATAAAGTGTTGACCAGGATTTATCACACGAGTTTAAGTTTGGGGGTTTGATTGTGGTATTTTGCATGTATTTTGGGCTTAATATTGGCTAGAATGTGGGGATATGCATGCGTTATATGAGTAAATTGGGTAGTATTCTTGTTTTGTGGAATTGGATTACGCTTTGCTCGTTTTGTAGGAATTTATCTATATTTGTGGCATAGTGGCAACAATTCGAGCATCGCAACCGCCAATACTTGACACAAGTGACGAAGTTTGGAGTCAAGTCGAGAAGAAGTTGGACGAACCAGCATGGCGAGAAACGGAAGAAAATAGTCTATAGGCATATTGTTCCGGTGAGCACGGGCGGGGCATGCTCCTCTCAAAATTGCACGCCCGTGCTCAACCCAAAAGGATGACTCAAGGTGCGGCCTAGGGGCGGACGCAAGGAGCACCGGGTGCCATTGGCACGCCGTGCTCTCTCGAAGAAAGATTACAAATTGTTCGGCACCCAAAGACGGGTCAAGGCGTGCCAAAGGGCACGGCCGTGCCGTCTTTGCGTGAAAAATAGAGTTTATCCAATTCCAACTAGGTTTCGACCCGAACGAAGTACAAATAGACCGGGCGGCCACGAACGAGGACACGCTGATTTTTACCCTAGAAATCGAGAAAAGAGCGATTTCCACCGGATACTTCAAGAGATTGATCAAGACCGCAACCACACCTTCGAGGATTGAAGATAGATCGAGAGAGATCACAAATCGTCATCCCCGAGTCACTCATTCCATCGTATCGTTATTTCAATTAGTTAGATTTTGATTATGAATAATTTGTCTATGAATTGTTTATTTTCAATGTCTGGCTAAAACACTTGTGATTCCCGGGTTTGGGAGTAGATTAATAAACACTTTTATGTGATGATTAAGGATAATTGAAGTTAATGTTTTCTTTCTCTATTCAAGTACTTTGCTTTGATTCTTGTTTTATCAAAAGGCCTTTGATCTAAACTTGTTTGATGTATTGATTCATAATTCTAACCGATGAGTCTCAATACTAGATCTTGAGTACTTGACACAAATAGATTGCATGATTGAGAAGTCTGTGAATATTTGTGAGATCTTTTAATCTTTTGAACTTTTGGGAGTTGGATATCTCATGTTGAGTAGAGATGCTAACATAGATATTCCAATCAACGCTTTTACATACATCTCGAGAGAGGGGGTAAATTACTTTGGTGATTGGTCTATAGAGAAGAATACGTTTAACCTTGGTTTGCTTAACCTGAGCATAAAAGTGGGATATTAATTGAAACCATAACCCAGGAATCCATCCATCCATACTTGATCTTTTAATCGCTCTTTGCTTTGTTATTTTAGGATTAATTTCTGCTTTAGTAGTAATAAAACCAAACCTTCAAATTTCGATAGTTTAGATAAAAAAGGACTATTATAATCCAATACTTAGTACATTAATTTATTAATCCTGTGGATTCGACCTTGCAAACCCTATTCTATAAATCGATCCGTACACTTTGCGGTGAAGCTATAAAAATAGGCGAACAACTCCATACTCAAAGGATGGACAACACATTGTATAATGTGTATTGTTCGATGAAGCTCGCTAAAGAGTTGTGGATCTCTTTAGAGAAAAAGTACAAAACGGAAGATCTTTGGCACAAAGAAATTTGTTGTCAAAGAAATTCCTTGAGTTCAAGATGGTTGACACTAAGGCGGTGATCACCAGGTTCAAGAAATCCAACTTATTACGCAAGATATAATTGCGAAGGGATGGTTGTGAGTGAATCCTTTCAAGTAGTCTGCTATTATCGAGAAGCTACCGCCTCTATGGAAGAATTTTAAAAATTACGAAGCATAAGCGAAAGGAGATGGGGCTTGAAGACTTAATTGTCGGATTGCGAATTGAAGAAGACAATCGCAAGTCCGATTAAGTCTGGCAAGCTTCCTATGGAGGCAAAGGCAAACTTGGTGGAGCCCAATGCTAGCAAGAAGAAAGAAAGGGAATAATCGAAAAGGGGGAAGGCTAAAAAGTTCAAAGGAAGGCGCTTCAAGCGTGGAAAAAATAGAATCACAAGGCTAAAGATTGTCGTCTTCCTAAAAAGGCCAATCGGAACCAAGTGCATGTGACCGAGGACAAATCGGTACCAATTGATATGTCCGAGCTTGATCTCTACATTTGTTGTGTATGAAGGCAACAAGTGCTATATGGTGGAGAACCCGAGAGAATGGTGGGTGGACACAGTCTTTACACGCCACATATGCTCCGAAACAAAGACATGTTCTCAACGTATACTCCTATCAACGGAAGAAAGTTATACATGGGGAATCATGCAACGTCTCGAAATTGTCGGTCTCGGCAAGGTGGTGTTGAAGATGACCTCGGGCAAGGAGTCGACCCTCGTTGATGTCCTTCATGTTCAGGACATTCGGAAGAACTTAGTGTCGGGATCGTTCTTTGGTTAAAGCGGGGGTTTAGATTAGTATTTGAGGCTCAAAAGTTTGTACTTATGAAAAATGGACAGTTCATAGGAAGGGGTACTTAGATAATGGTATTCAAGATGAATGTAATGAATGTACTCAGAAACTTTGAAAGCAATAAAATTAATGCTTCTTCTTATTTGCTTGAGTGTTCAAATTTATGGCATGTTAGATTAGGACATGTGAATTTTAACACTTTGAAAAGGTTAGTAAACTTGGAATTACTACCTAACTTTGAAATAGATTCACATCACAAGTGTGAAATCGTGTTGAGGCAAAAATGGCCAAAACACCATTCCACTCGGTGGAAAGAGAAACAGAACCTCTAGAGTTAATTCACGGTGATATATGTGATTTAAAGTTTGTGCAAACTAGAGGTGGGAAAAAGTATTTTATTACTTTTATCGATGACTCGCACAAAAATCTTTGTTATGTATATCTTTTAAGAAGTAAAGATGAGGCCTTAGAAGCTTTTAAAAGCTATAAGAATGAGGTTGAAAATCAACTAAGCAAACGAATTAAGATAATTGAAGTGATAGAGAGTGGAGAATATGGAGCTCCTTTTGATGAATTTTGCTCGGATTCTGGTATTATTCATCAAACAATGACTCCTTATTCACCACAATCAAACGGTATTCTTTGAACGCAAAAACGAACTCTAAAATAAATGATGAATGCTTTGTTGATAAATTCTGGTTTACCTCGGAATTTGTGGGGAAGCAATTCTCTCGGCTAACCACATTCTTAACAAAATACCACACAAAAATAAAGATAAAACGCATGAGTTATGGAAAGGTCGAAAACCTTCCTATAAATACACGAAAGTGTGGGGGTGTTTGGCTAAAGTAGAAATACCTAAGCCAAAACAAGTCAATATAAGGCCTAAAACAATCGATTGCATTTTCATTGGATATGCAAATAACGAGAGTGCATATCGATTTTTAGTGCACAAATCAAGCAATTCCGGATGTACAAGAAGGTACAATTATTGAGTCGAGGAATCTTTGTATTTTTCAAGACGTGTTTCTTGTCAAGAAAGGAAAGAAAAGCTAGTTCTAGCAAAAGAACATGTGATCTCACGATGGTGATCATCAAAGTGATGAAGAACCAAGACGCAGTAAAAGGGCCAAAACAACTAAGTCTTTTGGTCCAGATTTTCTAACTTATGTGTTAGAAAATGAACCAAGGACAATTGGTGAAGCATTGTCCAGTCCAGAAGCTCCATTCTGGAAAGAAGCTATTATGATGAGATAGATTCCATTATGCAAAATCATATTTGGGAGTTGGTAGATCTCCCACCAGGAAATAAGCCTTTAGGATGCAAGTGGATCCTTAAAAGGAAATATAAAGCTGATGGAACTATTGATAAGTACAAGGCCAGGTTAGTAGCTAAGGGATTTAAACAAAGAGAAGGCCTTGATTTCATTGATACATATTCACCTGTAACAAGAATCACATCTATTAGAGTTCTCATTGCTATTGCAGCGTTGCATAACCTTGAGATACACCAAATGGATGTGAAAATGGCTTTTCTAAATGGTGAATTAGAAGAGAAAATCTACATGGAACAACCCGAAGGGTTTGTTGCTCCTGGACAGGAGAAGAAGGTGTGCAAACTCGTTAAGTCATTGTATGGCCTTAAGCAAGCTCCGAAACAATGGCACAAAAAATTTGGCAGAACTATCTTTGTCAAATGGTTTCAAAATTAACGAGTGTGATAAATGTGTTTACATTAAAGACACACCTAATGCTTATGTAATTGTCTGTCTTTATGTTGACGACATGTTAATTATGGGTAGTAATCATGAAATAATCATGAATACTAAGAAAATGTTAATCAAACATTTTGATATGAAAGATATGGGTATAGCGAGATGTTATTCGGGAATTAAGATCTCTAAAACATCGATGGACTTGTTTTATCACGGATCTCATTATATTGAGGCGGTACTTGAAAGTTCAATGCGTGATGTGATCCTTGACTAAAATGCATGTTGATTTAAGCTTACACTTAGCTAAAAATCAAGGCGAGCACTGTATCTCAACTATAATATTCTCGGGTTATTGGCGGTCTAATGTATGTAACAAAGCGCACACGCCGGATATTGCCTACGCAGATTAATAAACCGAGTAGATTTACGAGTAATCCGGAAATGACCATGGGAAGGCATTGATAAGGGTTCTTAGGTATCTAAGACTCACCTTGAATTATGGATTACATTACTCGAGATATCCAGTTGTATTAGAAGGATACGATGATGCTAATTGGATATTTGACTCAAAAAGATTCCAAGTCCACAGTGGTTATATTTTTACCATTGGTGGTGGAGCGGTGTCATGGAAATCCTCTAAACAAACATGTATAGCTCGATCCACGATGGAATCGAGTTTATAGCGTTGGATAAAGCTGGTGAAGAAAGCGGAATGGCTTCGCAACTTTTTAGAGGATATTCGCTGGCCTAAGCGGTGGCTGCAATCGCAATCATGATACATTGTGATAGTCGGTCGGCTATAGGAAGGGCTCAAAATAGTATGTACAACGGTAAGTCTCGACATATCGTCGAAGACATAACACCGTCAGTGATTGATCTCAAATGGGGTTATTACAATCGATTACGTGAAATCGAAAGAAAACCTAGTGGATCCGTTAACTAAAGGTTTGAATAGAGATCAAGTATCTCGCTTATCGAAAGGAATGGGCTTAAAATCCACAAAATAAGAGTGTTCATAACGGTAACCCAACCTTGTGAATTGGAGATCTCAAGACCTTGGTTCAATGGGACAACTAAGTTATGAATATTCGAGATAAACACTTGGAGCATATTATAGCTCATTCTGTCAGTGAAGAAACCGCTGAATGTGGTGAGGTTAAGTTATAAACTTTTAATGATTCCTATACTTTAAAGAAGTGGAGTATGGCGGGATACTCTTAATAGGAGATCACCTATATAAGTGTGAAGACGGGCCGCTTCAACGAAACACTTATGAATCCAAGATGGTGTCAAGGCCAAAATGGACACAACCGTGAGAACCAAATGGTGTTAGGAAAGATATTGTGTGGATCTTTGTTGTTTTGGTTTACATAAACATTTGAACAATTCAAGACATCGCGTCGGCTTTGTGTGACTCCTAGTAAACTGATAGTATTCCACTAAGGAAGGTTCAAAGCCACAAGCTACCTCTCCCGATGCAATAGCTTTCGTTTGAACTCTCTTAGTGTTTGCATACTCATATGCATTTATTTTCATTCATGTGGGGATTGTTGGAATTGGTTTTATTAAATGGATTTTGACCCGATTTTGACCAATTATTTGAGTGGGGTCATTTATTCAAAGTATGAAATAAATGAGATAAACGTCATCTACGCCGCTGGTAGATGAGTTTAGCATTTTGAATTTCTCAAAACCAATATCGGGTGAATGAGAAATAAATGCATAAAGTTGGCCACTTAAAATGTTTTTATATATGGAATTAAAAGGGTGGGAATATGGAAAGTCATATCCCACATAAGAAACATATTAAATGTTTGACTAGTTAATAAAGAGATTCACCACTAATAAGGAGTAATCAAGTGGAACTCTTATGGTACACCCTAGTGGACAAGTCAATTTTGACTAGCCTTTGGCTAGCTCAAAAGGCACCGAGGACGGTCGCGAGCACCGAGCCGAGCCGAACCGAGCGAGCTGGGCGGGCCCGCGACGTCGCACATAGTCGCATTGGCGCTGAAAGCACTTTGCAGACCAGACGCATCATCGAGGAGATTTGAGATGAGCCTTAAAGTTTTGGAAAATTGAACCAGGGTTCGGTCCAGTGGCTCGGTGCGTGGCGAAGCGGCTCGGGTGGCGATGACTTGGCAGACCGCATGCAGTGGCGACACGTGCGTGGCCGATTGATGCGTATGTTCGTTGACAGCGGAGCACCGCGATCGGACGCGTCTGTCCCGATGTGCGAGAGGTGTATACCAAAGGGTGTGTTCCTTCGATTCGTCAGGAGGACCATCGGATCGCGTTTGTGCAACCAGTGGCGCGATCGACGGCCAAGATCGATCCGTCAACCAGGGGTTGCACCCGATCTGAAGAGGCACCAGGAGCTCTATATAAACCACCCCCTTAATCATTTCATGCATCGAGAAAATTTGAAATTCACATAGCATTCAAAGATAAAAAAGTCTTGAGAGTTCAAAACACTAAAAGTTGAAGTGTCTTGTGATTTGTAGTGTTGCTATCGCAAGACGTAAGTCGTTGTATCTTGGGAGGCGATTGTCGGGTTCATTAACACCGTGAGCGGGCAATTTCGTCTTAAAGACAAAGAGTCCAACTCTTGCCTCGACTTTCTGTTACTCTGCTCGATTTTCTTTAGCCATTCGGTATACACTACTAGTTTATCCAACAGTAATCACTATCAGTATTATTTGAACTTCTCAAGTTACATTTGAGGGCCAAAGGTGGGAGACACGTGATGTTGGACCCTGGCCCAAAATCTGACTATGTAATCACGGACGCTGGGCCTGGATACGTTATCCAGTTTATCGAAGGATTAATACACTGGTCATGATTTAACGCGAGCCCAAATCCACAATCCCAGACACATGACCATCTGAATCTGTGAAGTGAGGACTATTATGTATATCATACGCAAATAAAAAAAATCCCAGCAAGGCATGGTGACATAACTATTTCAAAATAATAATAAATAAAAAAAGAGTAAAATAAAGAATGCCAACTTTTTTGAGACTATAATAATTCTTGACGAATTTTTCCTTTCCTTTTTTCTTTAAAGTTACATTGTGAGTACATCAAGATACATAAACTTCCCTCAGATAATTGTATTATTGCCTTAACTGGGGTAATTTCTAAAAATCACAATATAAATGGGAGCTGAGATCTCACTAAATTATATGTAATCAAATAATCATTTAGGAGGAAAAAATTAGTCCTGGTTTAACGGAAAACCAGGTTGTGACAAGTTTTATCACACGGATACGGGCAGTCGATTTCCTTGATATTTGCTCGATCGAAATACCAATCGCCAACAGCCGTTGCAATCGCCTGCATATTGTACCAAAAATAAAACACATACTTGAGAAATTTGTAAAACAGTCAAGAGGTGAAAAATAATTGGATTTTGTTGTAACGAGGCTAAACCTTAGGGGTAGTTTTTGTAATTACCGAAAAAAATATATAGTGTTTATGGTTGTACCTTTTTGCCAATTACAGGAGAATTACTGGCGAACCATGTATCCTGCCTCTCCGATTGACAGTGAGCAAAACAAGAATTTATGAACAATCCACTTTGTCTTGATGCTTCTAACCCTTTTACTGCATTCACCATATGATTCCTAAAACCTGCTCCATAATAGATTTATATAAGGACCTCAAACAAGCTCAAGAGATATATTAAAGCACAACTTAGAAAAATATCGAATAAAATTACCACCTTGCAAAAATTGGATCTGTGATGGTGAACATCGATCGATATTCTTTCTACAAAAACGCCAGTCACCACGCGGATCGACTGATGGGAGAGCCAAGCTTTGTTGGACCTGAACACAACAAAATAATAGGTGATTGATATTCAATATGTTTCGTCTATGAAGGCAAATTGAAGCAATATACTGAAACTGTAACTTACCTGCCATGCATCATACGCGGCGTTTAGAATAAAGAGTGGTGTTTTTATGTTGCTAATTAAATTCTGAGGGAAGAAGCACTGCAAGGGAACGTATAATTCACAAATAGTATTAGACGTCGTTTAAATCATGCATCAGCCTAACGGCAAAAGATAATCGAGCAAGAGACTTACTGAAGTTGGATCAAGGTGGCAAGTTCTTGGCAGGTTTCTCCGAACACCCTGTTTTTAATGAGTGAAAAATGGAGGATTGATTAGTCACCAATAAACTCACATCCGTTCATTCAATTGATCGTTAATATACGAATTTGCAAAGGAGAAAGTGCAAAATTTTGATAGAAAAAGTCTAACAAAGAGTGGATCAACTTCATTATTTCAGCATTATTTAAACCAACACTTGGGGAGTGTTTGCAAACACTTCTGCTTTTGAGGAAGTGATTTATTGCGACGGAAGCGGCAAGTAGTTGAGAATCGGAAGTTGGTAATATTTGCAAATAGAAGCTGAAATTGAATAAGTTAAGAGAGAGTGTCTGGTAGAGAAGTTGTAAAATAGCTTTCTTTGTGAGTAAAAATCAAACCAGAAGCAGAATAAAAAATCTAAAAAGCACCCCTCCCGTGCTTTTCAATTTTGATTATTTTGATTAAATGAAGCAGCAACTGACATTTGCAAATACTAAAATGTGATTATTTTTTTCTAGCTAAAAGCTGAGAATCACTTTTTTATGGTGTTTGCAAACACTCCCTTAATATCTTCGCTCCAGGGAATATTACAACCAAGAAATAAGGTGGAAGGTATGTTTTTGGATAAAGTACCTGTAAGCTAACAACACCACCATAGAAATTTCTGAGTTCACGTCCACCAGAAACATCTGTGCTGCAGACAACATAAAAATTGCAATAGAACTCTCAGAAATAAGATTGCTGTCGAAACATACAACAATAAATGTCCAAAAGGATACTACAACTAAAAAGATTTGGAACTTACGCGTCCAGAAATAATCCAGCATCGCTCAGGCACTTCACTTTGGTACTTCTTGGAAATAATTCTCGAAACTCGTCACAATGCAATATGGTAGCTAGTCCACCAGCAGAACAACCAGAGAGAAGTGCCTGAGGCAAATTATATATCAATGAGAGGGAATTTCGAAGAAACAAAAGAATTTAATAATTCCGTTTAGTAGTAATGATTACTTGGTTAGCGTTGCGCAGTCCTTTGGACATTAGGTCTTCTATTGCAGCTTGCCATATGCGTTGTCCTCTAAACTGCAATCCTGCAGCCTAATCAAAATGGTTAATATAACGTAGTAAAGACGAGCACTTTCAACATATTTTTACTCTTAACTCTGATGCAAAAAACTTCAAAATCTTGCCCCCCTAAAAAATTTCTTTAAACAGGAAAAAAAAAATACTTTTTATCGACTATTTTAAATAATCGTTCCCCTAATGTTTATTTTCTGGCTCCGTCCCTGGATAGAGGTAAACCTCCATCCATAACTTCCCAAAAGTTGTAATCAACTTTTGCCAAGATGAAAAAATAATTGAACAAAAAAAAAGTAGGCAACTAGGTACTGTTACAACCAGGAAGAGCCATTCCCCCTGCCTTCATCAAACAATTTTCATAATCCAGAAGTAAAATACATCAAAAAGTGCAGATAAAACTAACTAATGGAAAGAAAGAAAGGATGGAAATGAAATTGCAGCTAAAGCTTTAAACCTTATCTTCACCGTCCCCTGCAAAGGAGGCTCCATCACAATAACGTATCTTTACTCTATTCCAGTTATAAAAATCTGCATGTGGAACATTTAAATGAATTAAATTATGAAAACAGTCATCCGAAGCAAGAAAAAGAAGCTAGTTATTCTATGTAATTGACAAATGTGCAAGAGTTTTTCAAATTTGAACCTGGATTTTCCCAGGCTTGTTGCTGAGTATCCCTGTAAATGGAATTTGCTTTTCAAAATAGTTTGACGACCCACGTCTTGTCTTTTTGCGGTACACACATGTTCTTATATTATTGCACCACCCTCCACCCTGCCACAAATATCAAAAGATGAGGTTCAAGAGTAAATTACGTAGCATTATTCCAAAATTTCTACAGCTACAAAGTGATCTGAAGATATAGGCAAAATAACTTCAACAAGTTAGTCATCCAAATCTAATCAGTTTATACTCAGCTAAATGTGCATGAATATCGGTAAGTCTACTCAAAACATTATCTTTTAATCTGGAATTTGAATAACATCACATACATAGTGGAACTTAGAATGCTGCTTTAATTTTAACCGAAGTACACAAGTTTGATTGGAGATTTCCCATAAGACAACATACGCAGCATGAAGCATGAATACAGCAGAATGATTTTCATCAGCTACACATATAAACCAAATTTATAGACAAAAGTTGAACACTGCTAACAACGTTATAACACGATCATCGCAGACACAAACCTCTAAGTTGACGAGCCAACTGTTGGCTCCCGACCCAAATCCACGATCAAAGTGATAGCCAGGTAATGATCCATCCAAACATACTGCAATACTCATGCAAAAAAGAAAGATGTCAAGACTTAGAAGCATCAAACAGTTGGATTAGCATTGAAAATAAATGTAGATATATATTTTATTTGGATAATTACAAAAACACCCCTAAGGTTTTGTTAATTACAAAAAAACCCAGACATGTTTCAAAATTACAAAAAACCCCTTCAGGTTTTGTTTTGTCTTAACTTTAAGGGGGTAAGTGTATATTTTTGTAAATGTCGTGGGGTTTTGAAATGTTTTCAAAAATCACCGAGAAAAATATAAGATGGAATCAAACCTCAAGGGTTTTTTTGTAATTTTCAAAGAACTCTAGGTTTTTTTGTAATTAGCCGGGAAAATTGCAAAATTGGTCCTATAACTATAAGCGAGTTTGCAATTTCGGTCCTCAGAACTATTGAGTTTGCAAAATTATTCCATTAAGTTTGAAAGTTTTTGCAAAATTGGTTCTATATGTTTTATACCTAAGCAATTTCGGTCCCGTAAGTTTCAAGTTGTTGCAAAATTGGTCCCCTAGGGTTATTTCATTTTTTCAAAATACCAAGAATACCCTTATGCACATAATTGGCTTATTTGACTAAGTGTTTTGCCTAAAATAGTATCGAGCCGGTTTATTAAGAACTTTAAGTTATATTTATTATTTTATATAATTAACAATTGGTAAGGAGAATTTTCTCCGAGAAAATGGATGTGGATGAGTGTTCAAGATGTATACTCTATAGGAGATATCGTCAAATTTTGACGATGCATGCATAAGAACCAGACAAGATAACATATTGGAATAATCAATATGTTGAAAAAGAACTCGCACGAACCGATAGAGAAACCTTAAGACAATGCGAAAAACAAGCAACATATTGTCCGGGTATCACTTCCGCCCCGCCCGCCCCGCCCCACCTAGAATTTTTAATCTTAAAATATGTTTTAGTATATATATTTTGCATATATAATATATATTATATTATAATTTTTATGTATTCTTATATTATATTTAATATTGTTAATTGATAATAATAAATTTTGTAAATAATGTTTTATAAATATATGTTTTTTTTTTCATTTTTTTAATTTATTTTAATTTAAAACGGGATTTAAGCGGTCGATCGATCCGCCCCACCCCGTTCTCCTTCAGCACCTGGTTTGGTTTGGGTCCCGCACGGGTCAAGTGGTTTGGGTCTGGCCAACCCGTCCCGACCGCCCCTATTGCCATCCCTATAAAATTGCTAACTTTAAAAAGATAAAGGACCAAAAATGCTATTTAGCCGAGAAGGGCAAATGCCCAGGACAAAAGCGCAACTTTTAAAGATAAAGGACTAAAATTGCAACTACCCCAAAGTTACAGGACTAAAATTGCAATTTACCTAATTGCAAAAACTACTCCTAAGGTCTAGCCTAATTACAAAAAAGCTTAAGTTATCTTCAAATTTACAAATACCCCTTAAAGTGTTACAAAGGCACCCTTGAGGTTTGTGTTTCCTAAAAATTCCTTGAGGAAGTAATTTGTAAAAGAGAAACAAATATCGATGGGGTATTTCTCATTTTAAAAGATAAGTAGATCTTTTTGTAATTAAACCAAAATCTCTTGGGTAGTTTTTGTAATAACCCAATTTTTATCTGCATCTCGGGTAACTCTCTCAGATGACAGCTTAACATAAAAAATTTACAGAGTGTTCTTTTGCTTAACAAGTGAAAGTTTTGCCGGTAGCTAATGCAATAGCAACCTGCAGAATTTAGTACCCATACCCGTTTTAATGTGCCCATTACAGATGTGAAATGACATTATTGCAATAGAAAAAAACAACTCAATTAATTTCCCAGACTCGCCACTGGAAATGAGAGTGCATAAAATACAAACACACACATATATGTGAGTGACATTTATTACCTCTTAAAGAAATAAGTGAGTACACAAGATTTCCCACTCACACGAAATCCATCTTACCAATAATAAGATTCACAACAGAAAAAAAAAATGTAAGGGCAAAATACAAACCAATTCAACAGGGAAAAATCATAATTGCATCAGAAAAGCTGAATACTAATTGAAATAAACATAAGGGCAACTATAATTAAACTGAAAACATCAATAAATAGAATGACAGATTTATAGCCCACAAAAAAAAAAAATAAAAAAATAAACTTTAAAATGGGAAAAGAAAATCCCAGAATTAAAGAATGTATATAAAGAGATAAAAAGTACCAGCTCCTTTAGCAGCAGCTCCATGAACAAGAGTAAGACCCACCATTAGAGCATTTTTTTGAGGGAGATTTGCAGCAGATTCTCCGTACATAGACTCCAGATATGACATAGACTCCAAAAATGAAACATCTGTTCTATTCTCAGTTAAAACCTCATCAAGTTCAAAACTTTCGACACCCCATTTGCTGAATAAAAGCCCAAATAGAATAGCACACCAAAACCCCATAAACCTCTCCATTTTCAAGCCCCTCCTCAACCAAATCTTGCGAGAAAAATAAACTTGAAAACAGAATTTATACTCATGAATGCTGACCAACAAAGACATTTATTACAAGAATCTTGGCAATGCCATTTTATATGGAAAGTAGAATGAATGAAATGCTATTGATTTTGTAAATGTGGTTTTTTTACATGGCAAGTGTGAAATCAAATAGGAGCTAGATAATGTAAATCTGTGTAATAATAGTATCACCAAAATCCATGTAATGGGACACAGATTTTGTCAAATCTGGTGTTTATTAATAAGAGTGGATTTTTTTCTTTTCCTTTTAAAAGATTATTATATACTTAAGATTTTGGAGATCTGACCAGGGAATGTTTTGAGGAGGGAACAGTGGGGGTGGTGAGTATTTTTGCCGGGTTTTTAAGATTTTTAATATTTTGCATATGGATGCAGAATAAGGGGAAAGCACAAAAGAGAAAGGCACGTTTGGGATCTTGAGAGAATTGTGGCAAAAATCTGGATTCACGGGAGAAGAGTGTGATCAATAAAGTTAACAGACCAAACAGAAACTTTGTGGTGTAGGCCTAGAGTCCATTAGTATGAAATCATTTATTTTTGGGACTTAAATGAAAATTGGCTTCACATTGATATTAATTGAATTTGAATTTCGAAAGTGGGTGTTTAGGGTGTCATTGAATATGCTTTCATTTTGAAAAATTTCCTTTTGCTATAGAATAGTGGTAAAAAAAAGTTTGAAAGAAAAAAAGATGAATTTGGAGAGTGTAATTGGATGTGAGATGAAAAAGTAATGATAAAATTTGATTTGATTTACAAATAGTAAAATAATGACCGGATATGATTGGTAGTTAAAAATGTGTGAGTGAGTGAACAGTGAAATTTATGGTGAAATTTGTGGGAGATTGTGTAATAATGATTTTTTTTTTTTTTTTGTAAGAAATGTGTAGATGTGATTGGTAAGAGAAAAGAAAAGAAAGTGAGAGAATAGTATATTTTTAAGAAAAATTTAAGTAAATAATTGTATATTTGGTCAAAAAAATTCTTAGGGAATAAAAATGGAAATCCTTCCATATCCAATGGCGACCTTAGATTCGCAAGATAACCGGTGATTGCATACCATTTAATTGTTTACTTTTTTTGTAAACATTTGAAATATAATAAAAATAGAAATTTGTATATAGGATTTCCCCAAATATGAATATTGAGTCAATCTAGTCAAAATGTGTTTTTATCAAATCGTAGGGCTTGTATGGATGCATTTCCAAGTTTAATTCCAGGTTTAGTGTTGGAAAATGAATTTTCAAACTTTATTGATTTTTCGTGTGAGAATTGAGAATATGTTTGGTTTGTTGTCTAAATTTTTGCTTGAAAATGAGAATGTGTTTGGTTATAGTTTTTCAAATGTACATTTGACATAGGTTTGCGTGATTTTAGTGTATTTTTACCAGGTTTTGCGTAATTGGAATGAAAATTTGTTTGGTTGTATTTTCAAAATAATATTTTCCATGAAAAAGTGAAAACGGAAATGACTTCATTTCTAATGAAAACTTTTGAAACAAACATAAACCTATTTTAGGAATAGTTAGAAAATGAAAAAATTGTGTTGGAAACACAACCATACAAGCCGACAATCTTTCTCTTTGGGTATCCACTATCCCCAACCAAAGAATTTAGAATTCCATCACATTTTAGATAGGGATGGCAATTTTGGCCCGTCTATACCGACCCACTCGACTCGACTGTTTGAGTCGCCCGCTCCATGACCCGCTTTTTCAAAATTTCACATTACTTAAAATTTCTCTATATTTTCCAAAAAAAAAAAAAAAACAAGCTTTTTCAAAATAAATTACACCATATTATTCCTTGCAACAAAGGGAACAAAACTCATACCATTTTGCTCTACAAAATTCTGTATTTAAGCATTCGAATTGAAATTATTTTGAAAACCAGATTTACAAATGAAAAATTATGCACATTTATACGTTTGTTAACGCACATTCAATATTTCTTTGATGCGCTTTTTTTTTTTTGGAAACCTCTTTGATGCGCACTTAGAAGGACAATAATGTTACATTACATGATTTGTTTCGCAAAGCAACAATAATAAAATTATTATCTTTAATCAAGTTAATCTCCAACAAGTTTACTGCACATTTAAAAGTTTGTTGCTATATATTTAGAGGTCTATTGATGCATACTTAGAACGACAAATATACCATAAATTAGTCTCATACCACCTAAATTTAAGGATAACCATGAAATCTTAATTATTTAAGATAGGAATTAGTCCCCTACGAACTCATACTAGAAAGTGGTTCCCATTTTGATCAAGTTCCTATGTATATATACAAATTCAATAAAATGATCTAATTTTACTTATGTATGTATAATGTATATTATTATTTAAAGAAAAATAAGTGGTGTATAGAATAAATTTTATAAAATCTTAATTTGGCGTTGCATATATATATATATGGACTATAGCAGTCATTTAGCCATCAGCGGCTGATAGACAATAATGATGTTTATTGGGATATTTTGGAATCACAATTGACGGAATCAAGGAAACAAAACCAAAAGTGCTTTCATTTTCATGAGACTTTTAGACGCTTGTGTTCTCTACCTTAATTACAACAGAGTTGTACTGATGTAGAGTTAAATTTGATTTGTTAATTTAAAATTTAATAAATTAAATTTGAATGAAAAGCATCAACAACTATTCTTTAGTACAAGCATTAGATAAACTTTCGAACTTGATATAATATTCCATAAACCACATCAGCCATTTAAACCGCATTAAGCAAGTTCTATGCAATAGATTCTAGTAAACAATGATATAAAAATTTAAATTTTAGAAATTTGACCTCAAAAACCCTGCCAGGCCAACCATAATGGGCGATCATGTTCAATTAGTTGTTATCAATCAATTGTGTGATTGGTCAAAATGACAATCATAACAAGTCCAACAAGAGAAGGTGGTCACGTGAAATTAGCCCATTGTTGCACGTGAGTTTGGTCCCATTGTTGTTGCATGCCCTTCTTTTTGGCTGATTGTATTTGTTGGTTTCACACTCCATACTCCATACTCCATAGCACACAAACCACAATATGTATTAGTCAAATCTAACATGCTTTTATTTAAATAAATTTAAGTTTTAAATGAGTGTAAAATATTGTATTTAAATTTGATTTGATTGTTAATAGAACTGAGTTTGGAGAATTTTTATCGAATTAAACACAAGACGAATTTAGGTAACTTAGGCTATGTTTGTTTAGCCTTCCCCAATCACCCATTTCTCTCAATCACTTCTCCCAATCACCAACCAAACATATATTACGTTTCCCGACGTCATTTCTCTACTAATACACACATTTTCCAATACATCACATCAAACTCTCTTCTTCCAATCACTCCCCTTAAACTTCCCCAATCACTCCCAATCACTAAGTTTCTTGCACATATTATTATACCTTGTTAACCGAATCGAGTTTGAGTTGAATCCCAAATTTTATCAAAAAAAAGTGTGCGCGTGTGTGTATATATATATATATCAAATTTAATTTGTTATGTATAATAAATTAAATTAACAAATTTGTTTTGTTTTTTGAAACTATCGACTAAATCACCGCTTTCGCAGGTCAAAGACTCAAAATAGGCCAAATACCTTTTTTTTTTAGTACATATTTAGACCAAATACCTTCTTTTTTAGTATATATATCTGGAAGGGGATGGGTGGTGGGAATCGAACTCCCGACTGTGATCTAGGCATGAGAGTCTTAACAAGTAAACTATTACCCGATTATGTAAAGTCCGATTTTGTACTTCCTTGATGTATTTGATTATGGGTAAAATAAAAAATAAAGAGAAAATATTTATTGAACTATTCAGCTGATATTGTTTATAAAATTGTGGTTTTTCTTTTCTTTCTGGGGGATATATGTCCGAATTTTCAATCTGAAATACATTGTTCTTCTCATTATATTATCGTGAACAATTTATCCTATTTAATTGATACTATTTAATTAATTCAATCAACAAACGCAAACGAGTCATTCATGTAATAAAACTCAGATTGCTTCAATTAAACAAAAAAAAAAAAAACAAGAACACAGCTAATCCAATCACCTTTCAGCATCCTAGCTAGCTCTAGCGGTCACAGTCACAGGTGATGTAACTTAGGATTTATATAAAATATGGTTGTTATCATGTTCTAAGCATGATTAAATAATCCATCTATGTAGCCCACACCAGCTGGAAATTGACGCCATCCCATCAAAAGACAAAACCCATATGGGTATATGATCATAAGAATAATATTATCAGAAGTTTTAAAATTAATTAGACTAAAATAAGATAATATATAAAATGTTGAACTTTTGTAAATATCGTTTATAGATAATACTATGACAAAATCTTTCGAATCTTTTATTTATAATGATTGGATCTATTTTTGAATTTTTATTTTTCAAAAAATTACATTAAACGAAATTATTTTTCTAATTTTTCGATACATATATATAACTTTACTAGATAATATGATTTCTATTTAGAAGTTTCACATTATAATTTTGAAATTTAGATTTTTTTTGGTTATAAAAGAATTAGTGTTTTTCACCATTCATCTGCCCATGATTTTATAATTTTGAATCTGAGTCCATAGAGAAATTGTTAACATGTTTTGCTCTTATTGTTACCTTGAGATATTTTATATATATATTGGGGATTTAGATCGGGTGAGTCCACATAACTTTGGTGAGTACACGAGATCGAATCGAGTCATTGATTTAATTTTTAAACGGTTGAGATTAATCAGATTTTACCATTATTTAATATTTAACTTAATTAAAAAAAAGGACATCTTAGTAATTTTAATTAAGATCAATTTTTGGGAGGGAAATTATTTTTGGTAGTGGGCAAAAATTAGGAACCGCTTTTAGGGACGTGAGATATGCATATCTTCTATTCTTTGGTAAACAAAGAGTCATATTCTTTTCAATCTATTCTTCATTGCAAACCCGTCTTCTCCCCAAATGTCATCTCCGCAAACTTTCTCCTCAAAGAAACCACCAAACCATCACAACGTGAGAATAACCATCCCAAGTTTTCATCCTTCAAGTGGTATTCTCCATTCTAGCCGTCTCCAACTTTAACCCGTTGTGAAAAACTCCAAACCTTCTGGTCGAAAATCAAACTCTGCGTCGGCCAAAAATCAAACTTAAAGTTGAGCAAACACCGTTTACATCAATCGACATTTTGGATCTTTCCCGGAAGAAGCGATTTTGGAAACCCTCATTTTATTTGAAAAATACACCCAAATCGTGAAGTATTATTTCCACGCGCAACAAAGTGCATTCACCCACATTGTAGGTAGGGCAATATTTTTTCTTTTTATTTTGTCTTTTTTTTTATATATTTTTATTACATCTTTATGTAGAATTTTTGTTATTCTTTGGATTTTGTTTTTAACATTGCATATTGTTGTGTTAAATATGCTTATGATTGTTATGAATTATGCTTAAATATATTTTAGTTCTTCTTGTCGAAAGGGGAAAGGGTGGAAATTAGTATCTCCTAGTTTTGAGTAATTAATGGGATATTGTTTTATTGAGGCAAAAGTTGCTTATTGTTGTCAATAACCATGGTCACATCCGTATTTTCACAAGTGTTGGTTGATTGCTTTAATGAGGCAAAATATCGCTTATCTATGTTTTGTAGTATGCTTATATATATCCAAGTATGTACGAAACGGTTAGTATTTCTTTGTGTTTTTGTTTTAAACCTGTCTTTATTATCCGAAAAAATGAAGTCCGGTAGATGGCTCTAAGGGGATTTTAAAATCTTTGGTAATCGCTTATTGGTGTTGACAATTACGCTTATGCACATTCTATATCATGCTTACTTATTTCATACAAAGATGCTTAATGTTTTTCTGTTAATAAAGGACTCGATTAAATGACTATTTGCCACTTTATTTTTGTTAGTGTTTCTTTTGGAAATGGATAAAAAGAGCAAGAAGAGTAACGCTTAGCCATGGCTAAAGTGAGTAAGAAGAGGAAGCGCGCAACTATCGATGTCCCTGCAGAGGCGAGTAAGAAAAAGGTGGGAAGGACAAAGTTAAAAAGTGCTAAATGATAGCGGGCTCAGAAAAAAGCGAAGAGGCGCAACTATTGATGATGCGTAGAAAGTATACAATCGCAATTTGTTTAGACGCAGGTGAATGAGCGAGGAGGCGGTCTTGGGATGGGCGAAGGAGTTTGCTAAAATGAAATAGAATCAATCCGAAACATTTTGTTGCTTCGTACTTTTTTTATGAAAGTCTTGTTATGGAGTGTTTTGATTAATCGTAAATTTGTTTGCTTTTTGAAGTACTTTGTAGTTCATGGTGGTTATATTTTCTTCAAAAATGTAATCGATTTGCTTATGTAAGCAATATTCATTTAGTCTGAAGCGAATTCAACTCTATTATAAGCGATCACCTTCATGGTTTCTTATAATGTTTCTAGCATTATTTCAATTTTTTTTAAGCAAGGTTCGAGTTCTTTGTAAGCGTAAGTCAATTGTCTTGTAAGCGATATTCAAATGATTTATCTTTTTCAAGTATCTTATATTTTTAGCAAAAGTATTCAAATATTTTGTAAGCATAATTCAAATGCTTTGTATGTAAGTCTCGTTGAATGTAAGCACTATTTCAAATATTTTATCATTTTAAGTATCTTATATTTTTAGCGAGTATTCAAATATTTTGTAAGCAGGATTCAAATGCTTTGTAAGTAGAAGTCAATGGACTTGTAAAGCATGTACCTTCATGGTTTTTATACTATTAGCAATATCAATTATGTTCATTTTTCTCTTTTGAGCATTACAACAAAGTAATAAATAATCAAAGTGCAAGGTAATAATAATTAAACAGCAATATTCAAACGTTTCGCAATAAACATAAACATTAAGCGGTAAAATATGGATAAATAAGCGTTATCAAACATGCAATTCAAAAATAACGACAAAAAGAGTGAATTCTACTTGTCGACGTCCCCCGCTATTGTGCGAACCTATTTCTCTATATTTCCCACAACGCTCTCTTCAATTTTTGCCCTACTTCTTTTCTTTTTGACTCACGAAGTCGGTTCTTGATCGGCCGCCGCTTCTCTTATTTTTGGCCTGCGTTGGTGGCAACACTACAACACATTTCGATATCCAATTCGGAGATAAATCCATTGTTATTTTAATCCGCTGCTGCGGAACACTTGCAATTACAACTGTTTCAACAAAAAGAAATAATAAAGCAATATTATGGATATGAATAAGCAACTTTCTGGGTTACTATGAAGAAAATGGGGGACGAAGAATTGAATTTCATGCTTCAGCTATATGTTCATAATTATAAGCATATTAGTATTCACAGATAAGCAATATTATGGATACGAATAAGCAACTTTCTGGGTTACTATGAAGAAAAAAACGTGGACGAGGAACTAAATTGTAGGTGTTCGAAAGTATGTTGGTACTCATAAGCACATTCGTAGGCAATTGAAAGCACATTTATCATAATGAATAAGCAACTCACTGGGTAAACATACACACAAAAAAATGGGATGAAGATAAGTCTTTTTCTGGACTACCAAGAAGTTCACATTTGTAAGCATGTTATTTTCCAGGCATAAGCAATATTACGAGACACACATAAGCATATTCTTTGGGTAATAATTACAAAAAAATGAAAATGATTGATCGAATCATTGATTTTAGGAAAAATTACAAATCAAATTTTAAGGGGATTCGGTAAAAATGGACAATGTAAACAATTTCGAAAGCAAGAAAAAGTATTACCTTGTTCTTCATTAGTATCGAAGCATTCTTCATATGTGTCATCCATTCTTTTTTTCTTGATTATTACCGCAAATGACGAATTTTCTCGTGAATTGGGAGAATATCTCGATTCTGAGGAAGAGCGGTGGAGAAGGTGACATGAAGTGGACGATTTATTTTAATAACAGATTTGGTGGACTTTGATTGTAATTCATCCTATTTTAGTGGGATTTACTAGATTTAGCCGCCATAACTTATTACTATATGGACTAATTTACCCTCCTATTGGCTTTTTGAATGATTTATCAAAGATCAAGTAGATTAATCTCACCATTGAAATCAATTTATTTAGCAGATTAATCCGGCCCCTACATACTCATATAATAGGGGGTCCTATATAACCCTCCCCTATATTTTGGAATCCTCAACGTATGATGCGTATTGGCGGGAAAAATGTAAAATTAGTCATGCATTTATTGGATATTGCAATATTGGTCCTATAACTTTTGAGGACTTCCTAGCCCAAAATTTAGATCTTGACAATGAATATGGGCCATCTTTAGCCCTATAAGCTGGCTTATGCCATAGGCCCATTAAGACACGGACTGTTAACACCTCCTATGTGTTTTTTCAGGTCGACTATTTTCTGTACCCTTTCCGTGTTGTCCTGGGTTCGGCAACTTTCTCTAAAGGCCCACTTCTACATTTTCCACCAATTCTTGATTATACTCTTTATCAACCACTATATCTGATATCTCAACACAAAATGAATCTTGATCTTAATTTTCCCAACTATTTTTTATTTATATTTTTCATGAAAGCATCTAATTAGTTCTGAATAAAAAGTTTAGTAAGGAATTAAAGAAGTACTTTTGTCCATGTTCCAACGAAAATGATTTAGTCATTAGAAAAGTGTTTAACAAACAGGCCACTTCAAAGAGAGTACAAAACAAAGTATTACAGTGAACAAAGAAAAATCAACTTTTATTTTGCCATCAAGAACAAATCTCCATTTCCTCAAACCCTCTTTACAGTCTTATTGTATCAATTAGTGCATCTAACTGTGAAAATTCAGCCATTTTTATCTTAACATAATAAAAAATCTCACACATAAAGCCAAATGAAAAAGCAAAAAACACACACACACGCACTGCTGATATCCACTCTTATCACTCTTTCCCACCTGTTTCCGCCACCGGAGAGCCACCATTCGTGGCCTTAGACACGTCATCCTCAGCCGCGGCCGCCTTTAGGAACGGCACGCCGCTAACAGACTGTGCTGCTACACTGTCATCCTTACCAGCAACACCAACAACAACAACCTTCTGATCACCGTCGTTTTTGTACTTGTACCACATCGCCCAATACAGATAATGAAAAAAGTTGAGAACACTCAAAATCGCCAAAAACCAATAAAACAGATTCAAATTGTTCCTATCCAAATCATCCCCATGCAACCACCCCTGTCTGCTAGGCGCAACCGTTTTCGTCACCGCGTTTATAACGTCCACCAAAACACTACTCAAGAAATACCCAAACGACAACGAAATCCACGTAAACGACGTCGAAAGCGACTTCATTCCCTTAGGAGCTTCTTTATAAAAAAACTCAAGCAACCCCACAAGTGTAAACATGTCAGCAATCCCAAAAATGCCATACTGAAACGAAAGCCAGAAAAGACTAATCGGCTGTAACGGATTTTTCAAAGACTGATGCCTTCTTTTTACTTCCACCAATGCGGCAACGGCCATCGACAGGGCCGAGAGGACTAGGCCGACCCCCACACGTTGTAGCTGTGTTACGCCTGATGGGTGTTTGGTGAATTTACGAGCGAAGGGGATGAAAATCCGGTCGTAGATTGGGATGAGGACGATCATGAAGATGAGGGGGATGACGGGGACGGAGGCGGCCGGGACTTGGAAGGAGCCGAGATAAGGGTCCATACGGTAGCCTTGTTGGACGGAGAATGTTTGGAGTTGGGCCATGCATGTGTTCATTATGATGGTGCTGGCTATGATTGGCATCATTCTTGTTAGGACTTTTACTTCTTCTACTTGTGTCACTGTGCAGACTTTCCATTGTGAGGGCTCTGTGTTTTCGGGGAGAATTGCTGCTTTGTCTAGACACCTAGTGAAAGTGATATCGAAGTAATTATTTCTAGTAATTTGTCACACAGCATGTTAATCATTCGGCGTAATTAATTAGTCTTGTTTATGTTATTACACAAAATTTGAGACGGGATTTGATTTGAAAATGATCAATGAATCTCTGTTTCAAGAACTTGATTTGAGGCTTCAATAGAATATATATGTAAAGTGGAGTAGTTGTAGCACAAGGGCCAAAAGAGAATGGGATGTTAATTTCCAAAAGGTGTTTCATCTATTATTCCACTTCACGGATGCTTGTCACGTGTATAAAAATACTGTATTAAAAACCCATAATTTGGGCTTGATTTATGTTCCATAAGTAGTGTAAGAACAAACAGTACCTAAATTGTTCAGTATGAGCAATTTTTGCAGTTGTGGATTCTGAATATTTTCGTTGTCCTCGTACAACTCACTCGGGCTCTCTGGATGCGACAAACGGCGATTTTTTATCGCGACGACTATAACCTGATCAGAGGAAGAACACCAAAAATATAGGAGAAAAGTAAGTCGAATGTGTGGATAGAAGGACACTAAAGTGTGTTCCCTACGATGTTTCATCTTATGTTTTATTGAAACCAGATGAATGTCACGTGTAAAATAATGACATCGTCAAGTTGAATTGAAACACCAGATAAAACATCATTGAAGAAAAGACATGGTTACATATATATACCTGTGTAACTCTAACAAGAGGGCTATCTATTGGGAGCTCAAGACGGTAGAAAGGCTTCCCGATCGCAAGAAAGATAAAACCGACAAAGGCAGCAACGGTGGTGATACAAAACCCCTTCCACCAATTTTGATTGTTCTTGTTGGTGGCAATCCAAACAATGACAGTAACTCCAACCGATGCACCAGTAACTGTGCTGAGCAAAAGCCAGTTGAAGTAGCTTGCAAGACCCTTGGCTTCCTTTGGGTCCTTTGCGTCAAATTGATCGGCACCAAGGGCCGGAAGGGCCCCTCTAACGCCACCTACTCCCAGAGCCAACAGACACAGAGAAGTGTAGAAGTGTATGGCCACACCGCCCTTCAAACCGCAGTTTAGTTCAGGGCAAGGCGGCGGTAGCAAACTATGGGTGTGAGCTTGGATTGTCATCATTGCTAGAGCCTAAGAGGAAAACAATGAAACATACGGTTAATTGATATGATTTGTGATTTTTGGTTTTTTTGTTGAAATATTGTTGTCTTGTCCGCATATTAGTTTCCACTTATTGATTGTTACTAATATATTGTCTTACTAGCATATTACAATCTTAAGTAGTAGTGTTGTCTCGCTAAAGTAATTATTTCCTCTGGTTATTATTAGAATTAGTATTACAACTGATTTTTCGGCCATGAATTTAAGATAAAATTTTCAGTAACTATAAGAGCTCATTTTTAAAAATCTTGCTTAGGACCCTGTGAGGCACGGGTCCGGCGCTAAGGACATCCGAACTAGGTTGATTAACATTTTGCAGTGATTGTAAAGAGGTATAACAATATGATTGATAAATGAGTACTTACTAAGACTTCAAGCATCCCAAAAATGAGACAGGTGTGGAACCTATTGATGTAAGTGTCGGAAATGAAGCCACCAACAACGGAGAGCAAGAAAGTTGATCCCATGAGGTTTGTGAGTGTGTTTGCTGCGGTGGGCAGATCAAAGTACATCTTGTACGAGAAATACAGCACCAAGCTCACCATGTTGGCAACAAAACCCATGTTCTCCAATGCCAACAGAGCTATAACATATAAACATCATGCATCAAGAATCAACCACTTTTTTGTTTTTTTTTTTTTTTGCAAGAAAATAATTAAGTTGAAGATTCAAAAGTTCACCATAAATGAAAGATGTAGCTTTAAAACCTCCTTTCCCTTTGTTTTTGATGTGCTTAAGGTGTTGTACCCTGGCTCCGCGTCTTCCCCCTGCTTGCATGGCGTAAAATTAATTGAGTGTAAATATGCCAAATTAGTCATTTACATTTCTAAAAAAAATATATAAAAAAAACTAGTCATGTTTGTTTTAATGTTTTTCAAAAACATGTTTTTAGTCATATTGACGAAAAATGACATTATACCCTCTTTGTATCCTTTAGCGCGAGTTACTCGACCATTTTTTAGAAAAAATCAATGCAAAGACATTTCTTAGTATCGACCAATAAAGGGCAAAATGGCCACTTGAACTAGAAAATGTCTAAACAAAACTATGTTAGGAAAACATGGCTAAAACACATTTTTGTTATAGACAAATAACCAAAAATCCTCCGGACTGTTAAATTAATTAAACATTAGTTTAGAAATCCATTATTAAACTATCATTGCGGGAGGAAACACGCACTCACCATGGCTAGTAGTTGAGAGGAATAGTGACAAAGTTTTTTTTTTTTTTTTTTGAAACGAATAGTGACAAAGTTAGAGAAAAGAGAATGTGAAATAATATGGGAATGAAGGAGAAGGGTCATAAATATCATAGATATAGGCAATAAGATACGTTGTATGTAACGTCAATTGGCATGTGATTGATCGCCTTCTTGTTTTCACTCTGTCACTTTCTCTATTTACTCTGTCTATATATGACTTCATCATCATCATTCGGATACCAGCTACGTTTTCACTTCAGATGCTGTCTATTATTATAAATTTGTTTTCATCTTTTATTTCACTTCATAGATAAACGTCAACTTTGTAAAATTTTGTCATCTATATATGGCCAGTGGGCACAAAGCTAGCTAAGTCCCTTTACGAGATGGCTTTTTGGATATTCGTTTTGATTAATTAATTAATTAGGAGCCTCCTTTTGGATACATCATTATGGACAGTTTTCACATTATGCTTGAGAATATATAATATTGAAAGACTTTTTTTTTTTTTTTTTTTTTGTCGAACGATAGTTTATATTAAAACAACTCAAAAACTAAAATTACAACTACAATCGAAAGCCGGGCCAAGAGTCGACAAGACTAACTAAGAAGTCAAGCGGGAATTGGTAAAACCAATTCGATTCATGGACTGAAAAAAAACTACCCACCCCAAACTAAAACACTCCCTGGAGACTTCAAAGACTTTAATGAGACTATAAAACTCTAAAGAACTAAAATCGACGCAAAGCAACCACTACATACTACATCGGATAACTGACCGATAAAACGTCTCGCAAATCAACCTGAAAAACAAAAACAAAATAAAAAAATTACAACCAAACAACAAAATAAAAAACAAAGAAACAAAACTACACCTAACAAACAAAGAAACAGAGGATTTCTCCCTCCCCCAAATCCGCAGCCACATCCCGACGCCACCGCTCCCGCAAATCCGCCACCATCTCCCAGTTGGCTCGCTACCATGAAGAAGTTTCCACATCCCGGATCTGAAAATAAAGAAGAACACTGACGGGTGTTCTGCCCGACGACCCAAAATTTCGCCATCGCCGCCTTCGTAGCGTGTAACAGCCAAAACTGGCAAACATGGACCCTCTTGGTTTCTTCTGACTTCTGGTTTCCATTCTTACTTGAGAAGAAACCAAGAGGGGGGGAGGGAGGGGAGAGGGGTGGGCGGCTGGGGAGGGAAAAGGAGGGGATTTTAGGGTTTTGGGGTTTTTTTGTTAGAGAGTGGGAGGAGAGAAAGGTAGAGAGAGGTTTTTTGAGCTGACTATATAATATTGAAAGACTCAAAGATTAGTTTCACCAACTTGAGACATCTCAATTTGTCATTTATAGTGTTAAGGATTATCTCCGAATTAACCCCATTGGTGGCATCTTTGGAAAATACCAATCAAATAATGAAGGTTGAGGCCCTTCGTAGAATGTAGCTAGGGAAGAAACATTTTTTTTTTCCTTTTTCCTTTTTTCTATCTGTTGGAATTCATTTTCATCTTTAATACTAAGAAAAGCAATATGATAATTGCTCGTGCAATTATTTTTTGATTCTATTAGCTATACGTATATCTGAAAGTGATGTTTCCGTCTAATTCTTTTTGAGTAATTAATAAATAGTAATCAATTTGGTTCAACCAGTTATTTGCAGCATGAAATGAATCATTCAATCTGGCTTAATTATGAATTCTGGTGGACTCAATTTTTTATATCAAAATATTAGTCTGGGTTATATGTGGTTGTTGATCTAATTTTCATGTCCATTGCTGTCTAGATTTCAAGAAATGTTTATCTTGGTTGGACGGTAAAATCAAGTGCTTGATCAGTATACACAACCAAAGCATCTTCTGATAGGTGTAACAAAGTTCAGTTAGCATCTTCTCATGTGAGTATTCATTGTTGTTATCGAATCACACTGATGCAGAATTTGGTTTTGTCTCATTTCTGGAAATCAAAAGAAATGAGCCTTAAACCAATAACTTCAAACAAACTCTTCTTAAAACATCATCATTTCAGTCAGTTTCTCAATAATGGAGTGACAAATCACATGGATAGTTACAGGGTTACAGTACTATATATGTATCACTTCCAAGCATATCTCTATTTTATCCAATGACGCATAATTCACATTATAACCAAAAAAATTAATAATGATGTCACCAGGAGCCTTGTCAAACAAAAATCAAAATGCCACATTTAAATATTGGCACTGCAATGAGCCAATGAGAAACATAACTTTTTTGGATTTTTAGCCATGGTGACATGCAACAGTGTAAATTTCCTGAAAATGAAAAGGTTAATGCCAATATAATTATCAAAATCTTGAACGGCCTGGGATTCATTCATGTTGAAAGGCTACAGATATGTTGATGGATAATATTGTAACTACGCCATCCTCATGGATCTTGGCATGATAAAAGAGGTTGGCCCTCAAAGGATCAAAACGAAAGAGACGTTGAGCATGTGAAAATTCTTAAACATTTTTCTGGGGATTAAGTCTAATTTTCAGAAGTTTCCTGATTATTCAGAAATCCACAAATAACAGAGCAAATATCATCATAAACTTACCGACTAGAAGAGGAAAAGAAAATAAAGCTGCGTGAAGTAATGAAACCTGACTTTCTGCTCACATTGCTAGGACAGCATTCCATTTAGCAATATAACAGTTAATGACTTGTCCTCCCCTTCCAAGCATGTTTCTCTTCATTCCCAAGAAGAGTACTGTATAAGTATCAAGTTTTCGTGATCATCAAAGACATACTTTAGCAGTCATGAATGTAGTTTTCTGTTAATGAAAGTTGGACACCATTCTGAAGCCAATCAAGCCATGACCTTTATTTTCGTGTCAATATATCACCATTTCATCGTACAAAGTACTACACTCAGTTTCAACCCAGTTTGAGCGAGTTCCTCCAAACTTCTTTACAGCACAACATGCCACACAAGTGATTAAATGGAAAAAGGGTTTTCTCCTTGACGTGTTTTGTTTTCATGTTAACCTCTTCTTGGTTCTTTCTCTACTTGAGTCCTTTCTCTTGACATAAAATATCAACAACTCAAAATAAAGTCACTTTAGTCTTAATCACAACATGGCAGGGCTTGGTTGCTGGACTTGCACTATATCAACAGGCAAATGTTTTTGGTTCAAACTGATTGTGGTTTTCTAGTTTTGGGCAGCAGCTTATGAAAAAACTTGATTCCAGGTAGGAGAAAGCTAAAATATATCCCTTCAAGCATCAGTGCATTCTCATAAATAAATAGAGAAACAAGCACAAAAACCTTTTTCTGACAGCACACAAGCACAAAACATGCAGACTGAAAAATTCTAGAGAAGTACATAACCTGAAACACAATATCATACTAAGTGAACAAAAGATAGGGGAATTCTAGGACACTGCATATTCATCAGTATAACTTAAAATATGGGAATTAGCTTTAGGCCTTTTCAACTCAAGATCCTATGCCATCTTCACCACAATGAATACCTTCACTCAGGCATATCATATATTCCACGGCAACAGAAAATGAGGATACCATATTCCGTGATCCTACTGAAGAACTGCGCCAAATGAATTAATCATTCAACAATCTGCTTTACAAAATGAGTCGCAATTTCCAGCTTTTTTTCAGAGATCATCAATTCAAATATATACACCTTCCCACGTAACACAAGCAATTATATTTAAAAGCACTTTTTACAGTTATGCTAACAGGAAAATGGAGCTTCTGAGTAGTAATATTTAACTGTGCAACAGTCCACTCATAGTTATTAAAAGCCGGCCTAGGCACAGGCCACAGTTTCTCGCCTCGATGCAACTCCGGGCCACAAAATGGTGAAGCCACCGCCTGGCTCGCCTAGTCCTCGCTTTTAGGAGGCGAAAGGCAATTAAAAGCGTGGCTTTTTCCTTCCAAGGCAAATTTGGATTTTTTCTTTTTTCTAAAAAAAATTAAAAAGGATTTTTACTGAAAATACCCTTAAAAACTTTAGGGCTCTATGGCCAAAAACCAGTTTGCAATGTGAAAAGTCAAAACCAGCAAGTAAAAAAACCCGTTTGATGATTGATATTGGTGTTTGATATGATTTATTATTTTCTGCAGTTGATTTTTAGAAGAATATAAGTATATAACATGTTTTTGAGTTGTTGTCGCCTTGCATGGTCAGGCCATCGCCTTTTTGTCGCCTTGGGCACTGATCCTTATGCCATGACTTGTCGCCTTGGCATCAACTATCGCTTCAATAACTATGAGTTCACTTCTGTTTATCAAATCCTGAGAATCTAACACTCACAATGCAACATTGTCCTATAAAGAATCCTTAACTTCCATATTCCAATAAAGTAACACGCATTTAAAAGGAGGTTCTCCAGCTATTGCTACGATTGTGAGGTAACATCCTTTTACAACTGGACTTTTTATCGCTAAGCTGCAAATTTGACTAATCCTTTTGCTTCAGCACTTTAACAGTCCCACACTGAAACAAGTTCTGGCCCTAGCAAGGAGAGTGAGAGAGAATAACTAGAGCAAACTATCCACATTTTAGATAGATATCAACCTGATAAAAAAGCCCTTTGGTTAAATAAATGATAGTATGTTTCACTAATGCGGATTTTTCAAAATGATAGCATTCATTCTGCTGCATGAACTTTAGTACTACACTTAAAGCTGACATTTTTCCTAAAATTGACTTGAGTTCACAGCCATCTACCAATTTTCTAGAAGGATTGTCAAAATCAAATGGCCCATTAATGCAGTATTTCAAAGCACTGGAATTTGAGTGAATATTAGTCAGAGTCAAAAATCCTTTAGATTTTTACACATTTGTAGTGACAACAAATTGAAATACTAGCAACCTTAGCCTCAGGTACTTTTCAGCAATCAGTATAGCTTCAATTTCCTACATGTTAAGATGCAAAGAAAGATAAGCATAAAGCTTATGGTACCAGTCTTGACCTAGCCTATCTAGGAGGCAAGCACAAAAATTCCAACCATTAAATCAAACAAATTGAGTATATACATTTCATAAAATGCAACAGAACGAAGACCCAAGCGAGCCGATACATGACTGGTAAATAGCGATCTTTGCATATAAACAAACAAACAAAAATAAGAGAGAAACAGTCGGACAGAGTACATAAATTCGAAATAATTGGACCTGAATGGACTTCAATTCTTATCTTGAAGAATTCTAACTCAACTATCGGAGAATCTTAATCCACCTATAAGCACCTCTATGCTCGCTTAATTGGATCATTCATCGTCTACATCGGACTCATTCTGTATCTGTTCATTGGCTACCAAATAGGCGACCCTTTCAATAGCTTCTTTAGCCCTTCGTCTAGCAAGTAAAGCTTCTCTGACTTTCCGCTCGGCATCAGCCCTAGCCACGGCCGCCGCCTTGTGCACAGATACAGAGACAATTTTAGCGGCACAGAGCAACTGCTTGCCCAAATCTTTGGTAAAACCAACTGCGCTGCTGCCATCCAAAGCGCAAGCCCCAGGTCTGTAATCGAAGAAGGAGAAAGAGGGATTGGAGCACTGGGGGCAGAGATAGCGGAATGTGGAGGATGAGCGGGTGGAAGAGAAGCAAGCGAGGTGGGCCGTGGCGGGGCAGTGGTGGCACATGACGCGGGACTGAGCGGTGGCGCCGCCGTTGTTGGAGGTATCCTCGTACACGTCAAAGCAAATGGGGCAAAAGCTGCCGCCGTGGTGGCGGAGCACGCAGGCTGTGCAGAGCAAGGCGAGTGCACCTCGGTGAGGGACGTTGTGGAGGATTATAGGGTCGACGGAGCTGCAGACCCGGCACTCCCGGTTCTCCATGAGAGGGGATTTCGAGAGGATTATTAGGGCAAATGGAATTGAATTTTTGTAATTGCAATTGTCCAGGGGTGGGGAGGAGCTTTTGATTTTTAAATAAACAGATAAGAATAGGCGGGATGATGTTGGTATTATGATTGCTGATGATATTTCCTTTTTTTTTAATTACTATTATTGTTTTTACTTTTTTTAAGTCCTACCAGTCACTCAGTCAGTTTAATAATAATAATAAATAAATAATATGATGTTGTATGTTCCCAATGATTATTTCAAAAAGAGCACAGTGCCTAATGAGACTGAAACTTGATCTGAGTAACGCCTATGATAGAGTTAAAAGGTCTTCCGCTATGATGCAGAAACTAGGATTTAGACAAAAATGGATAGTAATTGTTCTTAATTGCGTATCAACGACTCAGATTTCCTTTAAATTAATTGGGGCGGTTTATGGCAAATATTACTCCTCACGGAGGGTTGCAACAAGGTTGTCCATTGTCCATATGTTTTCGCCATTTGTATGGAAAGTTTTCAATCTGGATTCGTTATCACGAGCACACTAATATTATTTGAGGCATTCCGGTAGCACTTGGTGCTCCCATAATCAGCATCTATTTTTTTATGATAATGCGATTATTTTTAGCGGAGCTACTCAACATGATGCGAAGGCCATCCATATCATTCTCGATCAATATGCTAAAGCTTCGGGCTAACAAATAAATTTTTCTAAGTCTTAGATTTCGTTTAGCCCAACTAAGTGGCGTCAACTAGCAATTCAATTTGTATCATTATTAAACTGCTCCGACAAAAAATATTTTGGTTTCTTTGAGCGTTTGTGGGTAAAAAAAAAAACAAAAAAGACACACCTTTAATATTATTAATGAACGGTTGCAAATCGTTTTGAAAGCCAGGAAAGGCAGACATGTTCTCAAGTGGGGGAAATAGATTCTTATAAAAGTTGTGGCATAAGCTACTACGACATTTTCTATGAGTACCATCAAACTTCTTAGCTCGTAGGTCATGGGTTACAAAGCTATGGTGGCTAAAATTTGGTGCAGCGGTAATGAGGATTGGAAAAATATCCATTGGATGCGCTGGGAATTTTTAGCCGATCAAAATACATAAGAGGAATGGGATTTTGAGACTTGAAATTATTTAATCAAGTGCCTTTAGCTAAAAAAGAATGGTGTGTCCTCGTTAATAATTCTCTGTTTTGTCATGTCCTTAATGTTAAACATTTTCCTCTCTATTCTTAATGCTTCGCTTGGTTGTAGTCCTTCTTATGCATGGTGGATTATTGTTTGTTTTCTAGAATTAAGTAGAAATATCTTTGGTAATCCATGATTACACAAACCTTCTACTTATAAACTATTGGAAAATATCATCCATATCTTTTAAGATAAGAAAGATTGTGCCAAATCAAAGGGATCCTTAATTGATTAAGATGCATCTTGGGATTGCATCTAATATGGTAGGATTTGATTATGGGGGATTGAGATATCTTACAATTATAAGATGATCTCTCCTCAATCCTACACACACGTTAATTCTAACAAGACGGATATCTCATACATAGAATTTTTCTCTTTACGTTTCTTCCCGGAGAATCACCACTCAAGATCTCAGGGTTTAAGGTGTGCAACAATTGTGGGTCTTTCTAGTAGTATCCACATCAAGCGGAGTGACGACGGAGTGAAGGGCAACATACATTCAAGTGCGGTTCGAGAGGGCTTGTGGCGAGCTATCCGGATCGAGGCTAACAAAACGCGATCGGTGAATTCAATCCGCTACCAATCGAAAGGTATCATCGATTCTTAATTATGTGATTATGTGCAAATATGTGCTTATTTGCTTACGGTGAGTGGTATCAATTTATTATATGGCTCCGTTCGCTTTTTAATGCACTCGTATGAGATTTAATTTTTTTGTTTTTAATAAAAAAATTCGAATCTGTTTCTTCCGTTTTTATATATGCAATATTGGTGTCAAATTTTAGATCTCATAAAACGATTAATTTGATATATTATTTGCGCAAAACGGATTTGAAACGAATAAGTTATGGCGATTCAAGGTTTTTAGAGGCAAACCAAAAACTTGCATTGAAATACGTGCCAAGAGGTTTACCTTCAAAATTATGTGGAAAATTTTGTACAAAACAGGGACAATTGCCGATGCTTGGCTTCAGCGTATTTAATTTTTTTAAAAAAAAAAAGAATTTGCGTCATTTTCCGTGCAATAAGGAGGATAAATGCATTGACATATGATTTGGGCTGCTGTATTAATTTGTTCTCTGCTCATGACTATGTGCGATGTTCTAGCGCTGCGTATGCATTAATACATATATATATATATATACTCGTATGACAGATTTTATTCTGTTTTTCTCAGAATTATTATTTGATAATCTGTTCATGGATTAATTGCTATATGCAATTTTATGTGCACGGATTTTGGACATTTTTGGATGCTCATGTTTATATGTTTAGTTAGTTAATTATTTGAGAGGTAATTTTTGAAGACTTTAGGTGGTGATACAAAGTCCCAAATTATTTTTTTTAGATTCTTGTAGTAGGTCCGCAACAAATGTAGTTTTATTATTTTTGTTAGGACTCATGTATTAGAGGGCCGTTGTTTTTATGGCTATGTATTTTTGGGTATGTTTTGTTAATCACCACCGTAGGCCAAAAATTATCTCGACGTGAGCATCAAATGTCACCCAATTATTTCTTATATGCGATGTATGTATGGATTATAATGGACAATGTTTCTATTAATGGATTATTTAAATTTTTATTATTGTCTTCAACTTGGTGGGAGATGATTATAAGCTTTGCGGCGAATTTTCGATCTCATTGATTTGAAGAACATAATAAAATTTTATTTGAATCGAGAATAGAAAATTTTAAATTAGACAAGTACCTAACAAATTGTGCATTATATACGATGATGGATGCCCAAATAGCTTTTTACGATCTTTATGGCTCGGCAAACTTGATGGCCATAACTATGCTATGTGGCATAGAAATGTTCAATTTTCTTTGCACCACATGAAAATCATTGACCATCTCACCACCGCTTTATGGCTATGCCTATTGAGCGAGAAAATGGATCTAATGCCCAACATCGTCGCGATTTGGCGCGTCAATAAGTGGGTAGATCGAGGATAGGAGTGCGCGCTATACTATGTTGAGTGCATGCACGCGACCATCCGATCCGTGAGTTTGAAAAGTATCCCAACGGCTAAGGAGCGTGGGAAGGCTTGAAGGTCACATACGGTGCGACTCGAAGCGAGATTGAGGGCTTTAACCCTCAAGTTTAACCGATCGTACTTGACCCCAACCACACGATGAGTCAAAGATCTTGATGTGATGAAAGATATGATTCGCGAGCTTCAAAATCTTTGGAAATGAGATCAGCGATGAACAACAAGTTTTGGCGGTCATAAAGTCGTCGCACCGAGGCATGGGGACACGTTAAGCTTGTGCTCACACACAACGAGCAAATCAAACTTTTGTGGCGTCGCTTAGTCATCTTAGGCTTGAGGTGCCGACCGTCGAGAGGCGAAGCGAGCACAAACAAGCTGCTCTTGTCGCACATCTTTGGACAACGCAAGCCCCCAAAGGTAAACGTTGGAACAAGCTAGAAGGGTCTTTGGGACAGAGTGGTGGCAAAAACCAAAACTTGGGCCACAAGGTGAAAAAAGCCACAAACGTCAACGTGGTAAAAGGCGGGAAAGAAAAAGAATGCATGCTTTAAGCTGTGGAAAGTGGGTCACTTTGCTCGTGATTGCACCGAGCCAAAGAAGGTAAGACCCGCACAGCTCTTTTGACTCTTTTGTTTGTTCACATGTTTTTGTTGCTAATTCTCTCCATGGTTGGATTGTAGATACAGGAGCAACCAAACATGTGACAAGAGATAGAGCAGTTTTGTAGATTACCATCGAAAGTGCCGCGATATCACGGCCATTACATTGCTATGGGAAATGGCGCACGGGAGGAGGTTGTTGGAGTTGGGCCATACGGCTCAAGCTCAAGATCGGGCGCGAGCTACTCCTTAGTGATGTGCTTTATGCTTGACATTCGATGTAATTTACTTTCGATTCAAAGCACTTTTAGGACATGGTTTTTCTTTCTTGTTCGATCAAACTCGATTATCCATTTTTCTTGGCAATGACCTTTATGGCGTAGGATTTATTAGTAATGGATTTTTCATATTAGAACTATCCGGTGAATGCATTTCTTTTGTTTCTTCATCTGTTGATATTATTTACGAATCTATTAAATGGCATGCGAGGTTGGGACACATAGGACAAGAAAGATTAACTAGGCTAGCTCGAGAAGGTCTTTTAGGCCACCGCTAAAGTCAACCTTCTTGTGTGTGAACCATGTCTAGCGGGAAA
Organism: Rehmannia glutinosa; assembly: GCA_016081115.2. Lineage (NCBI taxonomy): Eukaryota > Viridiplantae > Streptophyta > Magnoliopsida > Lamiales > Orobanchaceae > Rehmannia > Rehmannia glutinosa. The sequence continues at coordinate 791,335 of JABTTQ020000415.1, forward strand.
ATCTTTTAGGAAGCCTTTTGGTAAAAAAAGAGGCTACCCGACCCTCTTGAAATAGTCCACTCGGATATATGCGGGCCTATGAGCGTGAGGGCACGACACGGTACATCCTATTTTCTCACTTTCATTGATGATTATTCGCTATGGGTCAAGTATATCTCTTGTCTCATCGGTCGAAGCGCTTATCCATTTTAAGCGATTCTTGCCGAGGTTGAGAACCAAAGAGAACGAAACCTCAAAGTTTTACGTCTTGATAGAGGGCGAGAATATATGTACGATCGATTGACAATTATGTGAAGAAAAAGGAATTATAAGACAATTGTCCATTCTAGGGATGTCGGGGCGGGCGGGGCGGAACGATCCCCATCCCCGTCCCGCGACGGGGAATCCCGTCCCCGTCCCTCGCGAGACAATCGGGGAAAAATTTCCCCCCCCCATCCCCGTCCCCATGGGATCCGCCCCATGGGATTCCCCGCTCCCGCTTTAATTTCTTTTTGTTTTGCAAAAATTCAATTTTTTATAAAAATAATTATTTTTATATTAATAAATTATATAAAAAACTAATAAACTACCCATTAATAAAATAAATTAAATATTTTGTTATTTTTAATATTTAATGTGGATATATTTATATTATATTATAAATATTATATTATATATATAATAAGTGGTTCCGGGAACAGGCGAGATCCCGCGGGGGGGAGTATGATCCCCGTCCCGCCCGTCCGCCCGTGCCCCGCTAACGGGGAGAAAAATTTCCCGTCCCCATTCACGGGGAAATTTTCGGGAATCCCCGCCCCGTTCGGGGCGGATCCCACGGGGAACGGGGATTCCCGCCCATCGCCATCTCTATCCATTCCATATACTCCGCAACAAAATGGGGTTGCAGAGAGAAGGAATAGGACACTTCTAGAAATGGCCCAATCAATGATGGCGCAAGCTAATCTTCCAATATCTTTTTTGGGAGATGCGATTTTTGTTATTACATATTATTAAACCGTGTGCCTTCAAAGTCGTTCCTACGACACCATATGAGTTATGGAATGGCGAGCTAATTTAATTTAGAAGGCTTGCGTCCTTGGGGGTCGGCTGGTTTTGTTCACAACACTTCTCATAAGCGTGGGAAGCTTGGTCTAGGGCGATCAAACATGTCTTTATAAGATATTGCGATCACTCGAAAGGCTATGTGATGTATGGTGAACATCCGATGGGAGAAATGGCGAGATTGAATCCCGTGATATTAACTTCCTCGAGGAGGAATTTCCAACAATCGGAGAAGTAATAGGGAATCTAGAATCGTATGAGTTGCAAGATCCCATAGACAATGCCACGCTTTCTGGCGGTGAGACTTCAAAATCTCATCCGATTATCGACGGGGACAATGACGGTGGTCCTAGAAGTCGTGGAAGTGACCCACTGGGCGAAGACTCTCAAAATCCACTTATGCGTAGAAGCAATCGTGGAATAGTACCCGACGACGTTTTGAAATTGAGGGGAATCTTTCATGTGTGCTTCTATGGATATTGATGAGCTTGACCACTTATCAAGAGGTACATTCTTCTCCTAATGCTAAAGAGTGGATAATTGCTATGGAGGAAGAGATGAGCTCGATGGCTAAGAACCAAGTTTGGGAGCTAGTTGATCTTCCACTGGACGTAAGACCATTGGGAACAAATGGGTTCTTAAGGTCAAGCGCAAAGGCGGATGGGTCGATCGACAAGTATAAAGCTCGTCTTGTGGCGAAGGGCTATACTCAAAGAGAGGGTGTAGACTACGAAGAGACATTCTCCCGGTGGTGAGGTTTGCCTCAATTCGCCTTATTTTGGCCATTGTCGCCCACCTTGATCCGGAATTATTCCGGATGGATGTGAAGACAACATTTCTCAATGGAGAAGCTGGATGAATAGATCTTTATGGAACAACTTTAAAGTGTTTTTGAAGGGACAAGAGCGCAAAGTTTGCCGCTTAAAGCGTTCCATTTACTTTGAAACAATCATCCAGGCGGTGGTACTATCGATTTCATCGAGCTATCACATCGATAGGCTTTATGATGATCGAGGAAGACCACTTTGTGTGTATGTCAAGAGAAGTGGGAGAAAATTCTTGATTCTCTCCTTTGTATGTGGACGATATTTTATTGGGCCGGAAATGACATGGAGATGATTGTCGCCACCAAGAGTGGTTGTCCTCTACATTTGAGATGAAGGACATGGGAGAAGCGAGAATACATACTTGGTGTTAGGATACACCGAGATCGTTCTAGAAAATTATTGAGTTTGTCTCAACATGGACTTACATCAATAGGATTCTAGAACGGTTTCGTATGCATAATGCTAAAACTGTTGACACACCCATGGAAAAGACTTGTGTTCTCGGCAAAGATTTATGCCCAAAAACAGGATGAAGAAAAGGAATGCATGGCTAAGGTTCCATATGCAAATGCGATAGGGAGTCCGATGTACGCAATGATGTGTACCCGACCGGACTATGTTTTGCGGTTGGGATGGTGGCAGATATCAAAGTAATCTGACGCGCTTCGTTGGGCTGCGGTCAAGAGGATACTTAGATATCACGAAAGGGACAAGTGATTTAGCTTTATCTTTATCATGGGGGTAGTTTAAAGTTGGTAGGTTATAGTGATGCCGATGGATCGGCGGATAGAGATGAACGCAAATCCACATCGGGATATGCATTCATATTAGGAAGTATTTGCTATCACTTGGTGTAGTAAGAAGCGACCTTGTATATCTTTATCCACCATGGAAGTGAATATGTTGCTTGTACGTCGCCGATCAAGAGGCAATCTGGTTGAGAAGATTTCTTGAGTCTGCGCATTACAAACAGCGCATGTTAATGATGCAGTTGTTGTCTATTGTGATAACACGTCTGCACTAGCATATGCTAAGGATCCCAAGTACCACGGGAGGACCAAGCATATCGACACCAGATATCACTTTATTCGAGAGAGTATTGCGCAAGGTCAAATAGTTCTCAGGCATATTCCTACTGGCGACATGGTCGCTGATCCTTTACTAAGCGCTGCGTAGAGACGTGTTCCAAAGGCATGCTAGAAGTATGGGGTGTGTAGGATTTGAATTTGTGGGCTGTATGAACATTTTATTGATTAATAAGATTTATTGTTCTTATTAATTTGTTAGTGTACTGTGTTTAATGATTGATAATGTCACCAGACTTAGATTGCCTACTCACACGGGTAATCGCCTTGGCGCTTTGATAGCGAGCAAGATGAGACTCATTGATCTTGTTCGCACCAATGAGAGGGATGCGATCGATCGCCTTTACGCAAGGAACAACGTGAAAGGACAAAAGTTTAACCATAGTCGCCTTGGCATGAGGCCAAGATGAGATCATACTTGATCGAAATAGAGTGCGTCCAAACTTCATAAAAGTCTGTTTGTAGCCGAGTGTGTGAATTATTAGAAGATGTTGTGGGACCGACTACGTAATGCGTGGTCGGTATTTGGATGAGCGATTGGACTAAGACTCGTATGATGTTTAGGCGTGGCATGCCCGGTGAGTGGGAGCTCCATCATAGCATGTATTCATACTACATGTGCTTTGCGACAACCTTATAAGACGAGTTTGAATGGATCCCCCGCCGTCTTTGTGTGAGCTCTTATTATGTTTATTAGTGCCCTTTGGGACTCGGACTTTGTCATGATGTGTAAGCTTGATGAAGCTACTTTAGCATGTGTCCAATGGCCAAGATTGATTGATGCTGTCGGAGCATGACTAGGAAAGTTGTCAAGACTAAGTGATTGACATAAGAGGCCGAGGAAAAACTAAGTTGGTAACGCACTATGTTCTATGGCTCATAGGCCGGCCGACTAAGTCGAAAAGATGTTTTGACATAGTCATGAGCATAGATACATATTGGGAGGTCAAGCATGCTCTATCTATTGAGGGGTCAGAGATGCTTGATTTGGTGCGACCACATAGTTTGGGGTACATAGCGAGTCTCCTGAGTTGAAGAGTTATGTTAGTTGGGTGATGACTTAATATAATTCTCCTCATTTGTTCCTTTTCGCTCTCGCTTGGTCGCACACCTTATTCCCTGTATGAAAGAAGGCACGTGAGATGAGAATTATGGGAATGGGATTCGAAAGAGTCGGATCAGATATGTATGAGTGGGAGATATTGGAGAATATCATCCATATCTTTTAAGATAGGAAAGATTGTGCCAAATCAAAGGGATCCTTAATTGATTAGCATGCATCTTGGGATTGCATCTAATATGGTAGGATTTGATTATGGCAGGGATTGAGATATCTTACAATTATAAGATGATCTCTCCCTCATTCCTACACACACGTTAATTCTAACAAGACATATATCTCATACATAGAATTTTTTCTCACGTTTCTTCCGGAGAATCACCACTCAAGGTCTCAGGGTTTAAGGTGTGCAACAATTGTGGGTGCTCTAGTAGTATCCACATCAAGCGGAGTGACGACGACGGAGTGAAGGGCAACATACATTCAAGTGCGATTCGAGAGGGGGCTTGTAGGCGAGCTATCCGGATCAGAAGGGCTAACAAAACGCGAATCGTGAATTCAATCCGCTACCAACCGAAAGGTATCATCAATTCTTAATTATGTGATTATGTGCAAATATGTGCTTATTTGCTTACATAAACCATTCACAATTCCTCGCGAAGATAGACACTTGATTGTTGCTAATCTTATTTATAATCACTCATGGTATACAAATGTTATTAATTAATAGTATTCTATGCCCATTGGTCGTGATATTATCTTGAATATTCCCTTAAGGATGAAATAATTTGAAAATAGTCATATCGGCATTTATAGAAATCAAATCCTCATTCAATCAAGTTTGGATATCGAGTGATTATTTCCTCTCGAGTTGGTTGTGATCACTTACGATAGTACAATTGACTTGGGTTGGTGGAAACGTCTTTGGAATTTGAGGATTTCTAGCAAATTCAAAATCTTTGCATGGAGAGCTTATAATAATGTCTTTTTTTTTTTGCGGTGAACAACCCCACGAATGAGGTATTTTGCATTGTGCAAATTGTCTCTTATGCGACTATAATTTGGAATCCCTTAAGCATGCAATCGAGTGACGGTAGTGTGGCTAAAAGCTTGGGATTGCGAGTTGTTTAGTGGTCGTTTATAGAAAAATACCAGGACTCTTTCCAATATCTTCATGTTGGTGCATAGTTGGCATTAAGGGTGGAAGAATTAGAAATATTTGTTATGTTGCTATGGGTTAACCTGGAGTGCACGAAATAATGAAATCTTTAATAATGCATTGACTAACATAAAGGATATTATGGACATGACGAGGTAGATTCTTTATACTTGTTAAAGTGGCGGTTATAGAAAAACCACTCGCATGTTCTTTGCTCATGCGAACACACATTTAGCCCGAAATGTCCCCCTCAAGTAGCTTTGAAGCTTAATGTTGATGCTTACGTACACATGGATTAATTATTCGTCGGATATGGCGCAGTGGTTCGTGATTTTGGCGGCTTGGTGATGACATGTTTGTCAAGTAAATGGGCGATTTGTTCGACTCTACAACAACATAATGACCACTATCATTGAAGGCATGGAATTTGTCAATAAAATCATTTTATCTATATAGCGGTGGCGATTCTAGTATTGCATCTTCAACATGTAACGTCGACTTAGTTCCATTTGATGATGAGGTGAGTTTTGTTGTAGAAGACATCTACTCCTTAGTATCATTGCTCGAGAGGCATATTCATATGTTTTTATTCATAGACAACATAATAATGTGTCTCATTCCTTAGTAAATCATGTGTTCTTTCGCTTGCTTTTCAAGTATGGGAAGAATGCGATTTATTGTGGTTAATACCGGCGTTGTTGGCCGACTCATATCAATAAAAGTTTATCTTTTCAGTAAAATAATACTATGATATTGATTTTAATTATTAATATTTTATTCATTAATAACTTTCCCAATGAAAATACGAATAACCCATTATATGAGTTAACTCTAAACTTGGAAATTATTTTGATAGATACTAGCCAATTTTTTTTTAAAATTCAATTATCATACTAACAACCCATTTAATCAATCAAAAAAAAGAAAATCACAAAGACAACACAATAACACAAAATGGGTTAATCGGGTAATTTTAGGTTAACTATAAACGAACTTGTTTATTATTTGTATTATTCGGACATAATTTTTTTTTAAAAAAATACTTGGATTATAAAAAAAAATAATTATAATTTATATGATTTTTTGTTGTTTTTTTAATCTAGCCCACCCTATTTATATGTATCGCTACCAACCCTCAAATAATTCCTCGCTAGGCTATTGTTGGGGGTCGATTTCTGTTCTATTTTCTATTCTATTTCATGCTCCATTCCATTAAATGTTTGACACATGTAAATACATCTAAAAAAATTAACTAATATGATTATTTTTGACACATATCCACCATCCAATGTAGTAGAAACATGAAGGGCAAAATTGGAACATGAAATCTGTTCCCCATTGTTGACCCCATTTTGGTTCGAACCTAACAAGCCTAAAATATAATTCGTTTATAACGTGTTAGGTTGGTGTAAAAAATTATCACCTGTCAAAATTTATGAAGAGTTACACATTTTTTTCATTGTGTCTAACTCCAGAATGCTTCTCAACACAAAATTCAAATAATTTTTCATATTTGTCTTACCAAAAAATAAAACAAAATTAGAACACACGTGTCAATGTCTATCTACATAAAGGCTCTCTAAAAGAGGCGGGAAAGGATCAAAAACCCTACTTCCCAGTTCCCGGCTTCCACTTCTGTCTAACCGTATACACAAATTCACTGCGATTTCCGTAGTTTTCTGCAAAATCAAATGGGAATAAAGGTATCAATTCGCCGACAGTCCAACTCCACTGTAACACACACACACACACATATATTTCATTTAGTAAACTTTAATTTTGCTATGTTGCGATTTTAGGGATTAACGAAGCTATTAGCGGACAATGCACCGAAGGCGATGAAAGAGCAGAAATTTGAGAGCTATTTTGGCCGGAAAATAGCCATTGATGCCAGCATGAGCATATACCAATTCCTTGTATGTATACTCCCTTTCTGTGTGTATTCACCTCCCGAGTATGTGTGCAATTCTAATTTCTATGAACAAAAAGACAATCTTTATCTAATTATGAAGAAATGATATTGGGACTCGCTGAAAAAAGTTAGTGAGTCTGTTGACCATGTTTAATTTGTGAATTAACTAATATATGTTGTTATTCTTAGAAACAACTGCTTGTAGTTTGGTAGCCTGTTATGCATGCTAAATAGATTAGTTAGTCCAAAAGGTATGAATATATGGGTTTTGGTGAGTGTAGATTCTGATATTAGTTGTTATAAAATAGTGTAATGAATGGAATGGAAAAAACTCCGTGCGACACGTAATGCTGACGATTTTATGGTGACTGATAATTGCAGATTGTCGTTGGAAGAAGCGGCACTGAAATGCTCACCAATGAATCTGGTGAAGTGACTAGGTATTCGACTTCTACTTGAAAGCTGGTTTCTTTCATGGGGATCAGTAATTAATATACAAAAATGGATAATAATTGAAGTCCTATCTGAAATTAAGGACCACCTGCTCATCTATGTCCTAAAGATGCCTATTTACAAAATTTGTAAAGGCTCTACATCTATTTTGTTACTGCTGTAGCAAGCTATTTTTTGTCTTTTCGTTGGAGTCTTTTTTCCCATAAATTTAATTTCATAGCATTTTGATCCGAAAAGTATGCCAGGAAGGCAAGTTTCTTGCTGTTATCCTCACATTTATATAAGTGAATACAGAAACTATTGTCTGAGAAATATTAGAAGTCCCACATTCACACACTCATGCAAGCAGCTGAAACAGACATTGATGTGTTTATAATTAGTCATTAGGATACATCTTAAAGAGATAGTAGTTTGATTAGTTTACATTATATTTGATATCCCAATATCCATTCTAATTGTTGTATTTGTTGTACTGTTTTTTTAATTGTGTTCTTTTAGTCATTTGCAAGGGATGTTCACAAGGACAATCAGACTTTTGGAAGCTGGAATCAAACCAGTGTAATTTGTTTCCTTACCTCCTAATGCTGGTACTTATTTCATATCTTGAAAATCATTGAGCTTTTCTAAGGTGTTGGTCTTTGGTACTATAGCTATGTTTTTGATGGGAAGCCTCCTGATCTAAAGAAACAAGAACTTGCAAAACGGTATTTGATGCTCCAATTTCGCTCATTGTTTGGCCTAGTTTCAGTTATTGATCTTGGACTGTTGATCACACTCATTAATTTTTATTCCGGTGACTGCAGATATTCGAAAAGAGCTGATGCTACTGAGGACCTAAATGATGCTCTAGAGGTTGATCTTTTAATATGAAGACCTTCACAAAATAATCTTTTATGTCTTTCTTCTAATTTCCCATCTGCTCCCTCTGATTAACCCCTATGACCCTTCTTCTCATCGATTCCCTTTGTCTCACAATGTACTGTTTTTGTTGTCATTACAGACTGGGAACAAGGAGGATATTGAAAAATTCAGTAAAAGAACAGTAAAGGTATGCTTGTAGAATGCTTTGATTTCTGCTGACCCTTCAGATCTGTGGTTTTGTCTGGTTCTATAGTAATAAATTTTAATATACTTGGCTCTTTTATGTAATGCATACCTTGTTGAAGGCAATTCTGAGTTGGAGGTTTGTAAGAATGTATATATGTGTGTGTATTCATAAACACTAATGAACGTGAGAAACTTTGAATTTCATATAATTAGAATAACTAATATAAGTTTAATCAGAAATTCGTCAATAACTTTTCTGTCAACTCTGTATGGGTACATGGACCCATTTTATAATTTTAAGAAAAATATTTTTTTCCTGAAAAGGCATGACCAAAAAATAACCTTGGGATATGTTCAACCTTTTTAGTTGTACATGAAATACTCATCAGTACTACTTACACGGAAAAGATGATGAGTTTTCATCTGGTAGCTGGCAACGGCCATGTTCTCTTTGAAGTTAATGGAATTCAAGAATTCAGCTTCACATGAACTTTGAAATTCAACTGGTCAAAAGCATGTCTTGCCACAGTGCATAGTTGAATCATGTGATACTTATGTCCCTATGTTTTTAATACGTTCATGTTCTTTTATTTCCTTCCTCGTTGCATCAATAACATGAACTAGGAAGCTACATATTTGAAGCAATTTCGGACATTCACGCTTTAGTTACACAGGTCATGAAGCAACACAATGAAGACTGCAAAAGGCTTTTTAATACGTTCATGTTCTTTTATTTCCTTCCTTTAAGGTTTGCATAAATAACATAACTAGGGAGCTACATATTTGAAGCAATTTCGGACATTCACATTTTATTTACACAGGTCACGAAGCAACACAATGAAGACTGCAAAAGGCTTCTTAGACTTATGGGAGTACCAGTGATAGAGGTGATGCAATAATTATAGTTCAATAAAATTTGTTTGCTTTCACATAGTTCGTACATCTAACCTTGTATTCTGGCTTAAGAAACTTCATCCTTCCTCCTGGAGTGGGGAGTAAGATGGTTCTTTTGTGATAATATTGACTTGGCGTCTTGCTTAGGCTCCTTCCGAAGCAGAAGCACAGTGTGCCGCACTTTGCAAAACAGACAAGGTATTTATTTTTGTCGTGATACATAATGAATTTTGGATGCTAATATGCATATTATTTCATGGTTATTGCCAAATAACTTTTGTAGGAATGATAATTGAAATTTTACATATCCATTTCTTACGAAAATAACCGAGAAAATATTACGTCTACATCAGAGCACGCATAGAATCATGACTTCAGACTCTAGTAAGAAAGTGATTCAGCTCAATAAATGTGATCACTAAATAGGCGATAAATGTGATCACTAAATATGCTCCATAAATATATCCTGAAGTTTATTTGCACATCAGGTCTATGCTGTTGCCTCTGAAGACATGGATTCCCTCACATTTGGAGCTCCAAGGTTTCTGCGCCATTTGATGGATCCTAGTTCCAAAAAAATCCCGGTGATGGAATTTGAAGTCTCAAAGGTGCTAAGAAGTTATCGTTCAATTCTATGTATTTTTTTTGTTTCTGACACTTTGATATCATACAGGTTCTGGAGGAATTGAATCTCACAATGGATCAATTCATAGACCTTTGCATTCTTTCTGGTTGCGATTACTGCGATAGCATTAAAGGTAATATTGCTTTGTGTTGGTCGGGTAGGGGGAATAGATCTTTCAGAATTTGCTAATTAAACGCTTGTATTCATTGTTGGAAACTTATTATGTGTTCTGTTTGAGAGTTACTATACTACTTTTAAGTTCAATTAATCAACTTAGAGAGTGTTTGTTTGAGCTTATAAGCTCTTTAGAACATCTTATAAGTTGTTCTAAGAGCTTATGAGCTCCACGGTGTTTGGTAATATTTTTCTGAAAGAGCTTATAAAATTATATTACAAAAATTGTTCAAAGGCTTACAAGCTGTTTCTAAAGAAGTAAAGAGATCCCGACCTTTTTCCAAAAGGAGATCTTATATTAATAACCTCCTTTAATTTTGGTAATCTCTAATTTAAATTACAAAATTTTCAAGTTACTAACATTTTAAATGCTCCGTCATCTTTTTTACCCAAACACTTCAACAATTTATTTTTAAATAATATCCAAAATGTTATAAGATGAATGCGCTTGTAAGATCTTTTAAATAAGTTTAGCCAAACACCCTCCAACAGTTATTAAGATTTGATTCAGGTGTCAGTTGAGTGGGACAGCAGAAATAAGAGAAAATGCATTGATTTAAAGCATTAGTGACATTTTGTCAAAGCAACATTATGATCAGTGCACTAAAGAATGCAATGACTGTAAAGTAAGCACATATTTTTAGTGATTCGAACGCTGTATAATTCTTTTAGTCCACTCTTGCCCAATGTCTGGAGGAATGACTAGAGATTCCCAGTTTTATAGTTCTACTTCTAGTACGGAAGTCTTGCACAAACTCAGTACTCTGCAAAGAGTCAACTCTCATTAGCTCGCGTACCTAAAGTTAAGCTAACAGCTAAAGATATTCATGTGTTCGTTTAGCACCCTTTACACTGAATTGCAAAATTGTAATACTGAGTTAGTGAACTGCTTCAGATGCTTCGGAGTATTGCGCTTCTTTTGAATTCGAAAATTGCAAGCTCAAAGTTTGTTTTCAAGTTCTCTCCTTCTATGCATGGGCTCCAAGAAAATCTTCCTGTTCAATGCTTCCTTCCTCTGTCTATGCACTTGTCGTCGTCACCCTAATTTTTGAGATTCAAGAGTTTCAACTGTCGTTTCTATATAGATATGTCGTTTTCTGAAGATTGATCCATTTGAATTGGACTGTTTCCACCTCATTAGCACTGTATCAGCTCAATGCAGTGTTCCGTAAGTATTCAATTTCATCTTTACTCAGCTGCAGCTTGCATGCTCCACTCCAGAGTGAGTCCTTCAGTTCAGTATCTGGACTTCTGAACAATACCTGACTGGAGATGAGAAGTTTGCTTCTTCAACTAGTCTTGAGTTGCCTGAACTAGTCTTTACAAGAGTTTTAGGGTCTTAGCCTAGTTATCCTCATTATAATCTAACAACAATTTGCCTCAGTACTTATCATCATCAAAATCTAACAGCAGATTGCCTTACATTTTGTTCATGGTGTTTGTCTAGGGAATTTGAATAACTTACTCCAAGAAAATAAAGACTTTTTTGTTTATCTTGTGTTGGGCATTCTTTTTTTTTTTTTTTTAAAAGGTTAATTTCTTAAAGTAGGAAGCATATACCTTCGTTTAAATTAGGAGAAAATAACTAATTGATATGTGTACTAGGCTTGCTGGTAATGCATTGGGTTAACTGGAAAGTGCTTGTAGTAGAGGGGTCTGAATTTGTGACAGTGCTGCTAAATAAATTTGATCAGGAAAATAACTTGCACTGGGCTAAATTTGAAAATAAGATTCAGAAACGACTCTGGCTGATATTTAACTAGGTATTTTGGGAATTTCCAATCGCATTATGTGGTCACATATGTTGTCTTTATGTGATTATGCTCTTTCCCAGTCTTACCTCCTAACCCTCAGCCCTGGCGGGCACGGACAAAAATCCTCTTCCCAATATCGATTTTAATTCATGTAAGCTCTATTTCCCAGGTATTGGGGGACTCACTGCTTTGAAGCTGATTCGCCAACATGGCTCGATCGAGAACATCCTAGAGAATATCAGTAAAGAAAGGTTCTACATAGTTTTCTCAAATGCTAAAGTTTTCTGATTCAGTTAATTCAAATGGAGGATGTGTAATTGTTTTATTTTTCAAAAAATACCTATGGGCAGTTTCTCATTTCAGTAGGGGTTAACTTAAATGTGAGTAGTTTAGTCTCCAAGTAAGTTTTATGTTTCAACATCCAACTTTTTACTTGATGAGAATGCTGTAAAAGCTAATTATTCCAGAGGACTGTCAATAAAGTAGTTAATAAGCAATACAATTGGAATGAAGAACCCTTTCAACTATGCCATATATCTTACTTTGTTTCCGTTTGGTTTCTTTATTAATTATTACCTTGGACTTCATGACTAAGATTGAACGCCCTTTTCAGAATCAAACTCTCCTTATTACCCCGGGGGGAGAGTTGCAGTAGTGACTAGCTCTGTAGAGTCACATATTTGGGATATGCAAGCTAATGAGTATATTAGGCTACATTTGTTTTTCTTTTCAAAGGCTTTTTTCCAGTTGTAACTGTTCAGAAGACTGAGATCATATTTTTTATATTTGTTTTACCAAATTTTCACTCAAAATATCTCATTCTCTATTTCCCATTTTTAGAAAACTAAGACACAATCATTACACATAATTTAGAATAATACTTATCGTTACACATATTATCTTCTTACATTTTAAATATTTCAGCATGGGCCCACCACTTACAAATATAAATAATATAATATTCTTGAGTCCATTAAAAAAGCAATTCCAACATTAAATCAAACACAATCTCATTTTTCAGCTCTTGTTCTCGAAATATACACTCAACCAAACATTTTCTCATTTTTTAAAACCTATATATTCTAAGTCTTATGTCGTTCGTCCAAACATAATCTCAAGTTTCACACATAACAAAGGTCATTGAAGATGCTGGAGGAAATTCATCTTGGAAACAAAACCAAACGAGCCCTTATTTTCCATTTGTATCTGTTGGGTTGAAGTTCCTGCTTTCTCGGCTGTTTATGATTTTTATGCCTGCGTGTCCACCTACAACACTGCCCAGCAAATGTGCGTATATATATATGTGTCTATGTCTTTACTACCTTCAACATTATCCAGCAAAAGTTAATGCATCACCTTGGAAATCATTGAGGATTATAGGTTTATGTGCTCTATTCTTTCTATCTCTCTGGGATGGGTGCTTCTTGCATGTTTATGATTTATAATGATTATATGGACTAGAATTATCCAGCAAAAGTGAATGCATCACCTTGAAAATCATCGAGGATTATTGAGGTTATCTTGCACTCTCTCTCAAAGACAGTCGAAGTGCATGCATTGTGATCTTGACTATTTATCTGACTTCACTAAATTGGTAGAATAAAATTACAGGAAAGAGGGGTGCATGCTATATTACTATTGTTTTGTGCAAGTAATTTTTTGTTTTTCATGATAATTTACATTCACGCGCATGTCTATATGATGCTTCTCATCCGTTGAAGTTTTTGTGACAACTTTTTTATATATTTATTCTTGTAGATACCAAATACCAGACGATTGGCCATATCAAGAGGCTCGAAGGCTCTTTAAAGAACCATCAGTTTTCATTGATGATGATCAACTTGAGCTTAAGTGGTCTCCTCCAGATGAAGAAGTGATTGACTTTGGAAAACATTTTTAGATGGTTTTGGCTTTTTCCTGTATGACAATTTGATGTTTGATGACTCATTATATCTTTTTCTCTTTCAGGGTTTGATAAGCTTTTTGGTAAATGAAAATGGGTTCAACAGTGACAGAATAACTAAGGTATGTGGCCATTTTCGTTTATGTTATAGTGTCTTTCCCACCCCTCCCCCCTACTGCCAGAGAAGAGAAATGATGTCACATTTTTGTCTAATCCGTATTGTTTAGGCAATAGAAAAGATCAAGGCAGCGAAGAACAAATCATCTCAGGGGCGGTATGAATCGATTGAATGATTAAAAATCCAATTTAATATTTTACCTTGATATAGTATCTCTTTTTCACTCTATTTCTCTTAACAGGTTAGAATCATTCTTTAAACCGGTTGCTACCGCATCAGTACCTGCTAAACGAAAGGTATGTTGTTCATTGTTGTCATTAATTCTTTTGTGATTGCTAGGTTGGACATTCAGTTATGATTCCGTAGTAAGATTCATGACAGTTTCCATCGGCTGTTGACTTTAGTTTCTAGGTGAAATTTGCTACTGTTAGCCTTTATTGCCCATGATGTTTTAATAGTAAAAATTAGGGAAAATTGCAAAATTGGTCCTGTATCTATAGGAGTGTTGCAAAATTAGTCCTGTAACTTTCAAAGTTGCAATTTTAGTCCCATGACAATTTTGCCCTTTAGCAAAAATAACAATTTTAATTATGTAATTTTTAGAATTTAAAAATTTTAGTCTTTTATTTTTTAATTGTGGTAATTTCGGTCGTATTATCCCAAATAACCAATTTTGGCATATTTTTGTATTTTCATAATTAGGAAATAATACATGTAGAACTCATATCTTAGATTTTGATCTGGATTCATAAATCTAAAATTCTTCCATCATTAGGCAATCTATAGTGTTAAATAAATTCTACTCAAGTAAATAAAATATAGGTTCTGATACTATTTTAAACTTAATCTTAGGTATATTAATTTTTGGCTATCAAGGGCATTTTGGGAATAATTAAAATATTGAAATAGTCCTTAGGACCAAATTTGCATCAACTTAAAACTTATAGGACCAGAATTGCACAAATATAAAACTTACGGGACCAAAATTGAAAAAAATGCAAAACATACAGGACTAAAATCGCAACTTCAAAAGTTATAGGACTAATATTGCAACACCCCTATAGATACGAGACTAATTTTGCATTTTTTCCTAAAAATTATCTGTCATTTAATTTTATTTATGGTTTCGCCCAAGCTGACATGTATTGCTCATAATCTCATGTATTTGTTTTTAAAAGCTACCTTCTCGTACCCTGGATTTTTAAGAGCGGTTCAAAAAGTTAAATTTCTTTTTTTGAATATATCTGTTTCTGCATATTTTGATCTGTATCCCTATCTGCTTACAAGAGGTAATTGCCAATGTTTGATGTTATTGCTTTTTGCTTGAAGGTTTGTTGACAATGTCTGGTACTTCAGTTTTTTGCTTTATTCTTTTATAATTTTCTGTTTTATGAATCTCAAATTCATTAGCAATTATGTTGAGTTAATTTTTCAATCATTATGATGGATTTAAATTCATTGGAAATCTTTAATGTCTAATCCTTTTTCTGGACTTTTTTTACAAATCACTACTCGAAAAGGTTACGATGACTTTTGGGACTAGGGAACTAGATGTATTCCTGCAATTCCAAAACCTCTATTCATTCTTAAGGTGTATGCTATGAAAGCATCATTTTCTTCACAGACCTAAGGCCATTGGTAGTGCCTTGCATCTGTTGGGTTTGACTTGAACCAGTCCATGATGTTTTCAGAAGTTTGTGCAGTGGCACATGAAATTAAAAAGCCTCGGTGAATCCGAATATATAATTCACCATATATAACTATGCTACACCGTAGTTAAGCGACTAACAAAGTTGTTGCAACTAGTACAGTGTATGAAATGATATAGCGACAATAACTTTATTATCGATTTTTATTTTTTTATAGAAAACTTAACCCACCTTAATTGCTAAATAAGACTTTTGTATTGTGATTTTCCAGAGCTCTCTGTACTCTTTAACTGTAAATATTGTTGTCCGTTAGTAATTAGATCCATTGTTACTTTTTCAATGGAATACTACATGAGAGAGTTTCTGATACCACTTCAAGTTATGAATTACTAGAGTATCTATAGTTCAATGAGAAGTCATATACCAGTGAGCACATACGCAGTAGCTCTCAGAGCAAACTGTATGTCCCTCTTAGTTATATAGCACATATCCAGTTGAATTCACCATATTATATGCTGGTAAGATATCCTTTCTGTAATCCTTGTGTGATTCATGCTGCTCTAAAAACACGGTCTTTTGTCTGTACACCAATTTTAAGGCCAACAATGCGAAGGAGTCATATGTACACTTATTTGCTTTGGTTTAGTTCAAATTACTTGTCACATGGCTGGCTGTTATGATGCATCTCATTTGCTTTTCTGATTGTTTGTTAAACGTAATAACAGGAGACAACTGATAAAACTGAGAAGGAATCTGCTAAGAAAAAGACCAAGGCTGGCGTGGTTAAGAAGAAGAAGTAGTTGCGGTTCTTAAATTGGCAGTTGAAGTTCTTGTATCGATATTTAGTACCAAAACCGACTGATTTTGTCAAATGTAGCAGCCTTTGTAACTATTTAAGCTTTTGCCGTTTGGGATTTCTGACAGTAGACAGGTTCTACTGTGTATTCATCCAGGCAATGTTGGAGTCTACATTAACTTATGTGTTAAATTACAAAAAAAAAAAAAAAAATACTGAAATTCAGCCTAATTACAAAAAAAATCCCGTTAACTTTCAAAATTACAAATACCACCTTATAGTATTACGGACACTTTCTTCAGGTTTGTATTTATTTAGTATATACTTGTCGAGGGTGCAATTTGAAAAATATAAACAAGTGTTTAGAGGATATTTGTAATTTTGATTGATAATTTTTTTGGTAATTAGATTGAACCTTAGGGTATTTTTGGCAATTAATCCTTAATTTATTTCTTTTACTATTTCTTTTACACATTTCATAGCTACTTCCTTGTACTATCCATTGGCATATATGGAAGGAAAGGAATTTATGTAAACATGAAAAAGCTCAATTCAGTCATCAGAGAATCATACAATGTTCATGCTTGCTTGTATTTGCTCTCCAAATCTGAAATGTTTCAGAGTACAGTGTAGACAAGGTACTTGGGATGTGGCACTCTCCAATGACTTATTTGTGAAAACTGCCCCTTCCTCTCTTCATTTACCTGTGATATGGAAGAAACCACAAACTCCATGGCTCAAACTTAATACAGATGGAGTTTTTCATCAACATACATTGTCACAAGGCCTTGGGGGTACTCAGAGATGCACCAGGACAAATTCTATGGGCTTACTCTGGATATCTGCAACAGTGCTCCAGTCCTCTCCTAGCAGAATGCTCAGCGCTGATGCATGCATTACTTTTCTTGGCTCCATGGAACATACCATACCTGTGGAGTGAATCAAATTCAAGTATTCTTTGCACCATCATTTCCAAAAAAACTTCCAGGACACTGGTCTCTCCATGACACACTTCTTTGTATTCATAATACATTTAGGTATAGAGAAGGCAATAAAGTAACAAATAAACTAGTTGAATTAGGTCTTACTAATCGTAGTTTTACAGAATTTTCTTTTTCATCCCTACCTTTATCTGTTAAAGAGTTACCAAGAGTAGATCAACCCAACCTCCCCTCTTTTAGGGTTGTCAAATGTTCTTGATGTAACCTTCATTGTACATTGTAACTACATTTATATATAATAAATAGGTCGGTGATATGATCTTAATCCCCATCCCAATTGGGGTGTTTCCAAAAAAAAAATTTGGCTGGGGAATTGAGGGGCCCAGAGGCAGTTTTGGATTTTTATTCTATGACATTAAGGCGGAGTTTCAACCACATTATTTACAATAGCCCCCAATATTTTTATTTTCGTTTGCTAATGACAATTGAAAGGATCATGCTTGTGAACCTCCTAAACCAATGTAATAATGTTCACACACTTGCCAAAATACACGCACAAATCATCACTAACGGCTATTTCATCATTCCCTCCATTTCAAACAAACTTTTGAACTCTTACGCTCTCCACAATTCTTTACCTGTTTGTCAAATCATCTTTCACCAAATCAAGAACCCACTAACACTACACTGGAATTCTATTATCAAAGCCTTTTCTCAGAGTCCAAATGCTCTACAAGCCATCAATTATTACAATGACATGGTCTCCTATTGCACTTCTCCCCCCAATAGTATCACTTTCTCGTTCTTGCTCAAGGCATGTGAAAAAACTAAGGCTGAAAGTAAGTGTAAGGAGATTCATGGGTCAATAATACGATGTGGGTATGGATTAGATGTGGTTGTTTGTACTAATTTGATACGCTCTTATGCTGCGTTTGGGGAATTAGATAGTATGAGAAGGGTGTTCGATGAAATGCCTGAGAGGGATCTAGTCACGTGGAATTCGATGGTTTCGTGTTATTCCCAGATGGGTTTTCATTATGAAGCACTGAAACTGTTTGATGAAATGAAGATTATGAATGTTGGTTTTGATGGGTTCAGTCTCGTTAGCTTCCTATCTGCTTGTGCTCATGTAGGTGCCCTGAATATTGGTGTGAAGTTGCATGAGCTGGGGATTGAAAAGGGCCTGTTGGATAATATTTATGTGGGAAATGCACTCATTGATATGTATGCCAAATGTGGTAACTTAGACAAGGCTGTTTGTGTTTTCAATGAGATGAAAAAGAGAGACGTCTTCTCGTGGAACTCAATCATAGTTGGGTATGGCGTGCATGGTTTCGGCGACGAAGCAATTTCGTTTTTCATGAAAATGTCGATCGCTGGAGTGAAACCCGACTCTGTTACGTTTCTTGGTTTGCTATGTGGGTGTAGTCACCAGGGATTGGTGAACGATGCCGTTGAGTACTTCCAGCTAATGAGCTCGGAATTTGGTTTGAAACCAAATGTCAAGCATTATGGATGCATGGTTGATTTATACGGGCGTGCCGGTAAGCTAAATAAAGCACTCGAAGTTATTGAGAACTCTCCATTTTCCAATAGTACGATTCTGTGGCGAACTTTTTTAGCTTCCTGCAAGATTCATAAAGACGTTAATAACGGTGAGGAGGCGATGAGAAAGTTAAATGAACTTGGGACGTTGAATGCTGGCGACTGCATGCTTCTAGCTGGAATTTATACCGACGCTAGAGATCTTCATGGGGTGGTGAATATGAGGAAATTGATAAAACACGAAGGCCTAACGACGACTCAAAGCTGGAGTTGGATCGAAATTGATGGGCAGATTCATAAGTTTGTCGTAAATGACACGTCCCATTTTGATTGGGAGAAAATATATGGAAAATTAGAAGAGATGGTTCATGAGGCTACTATTGTTGGTTATGTGGGAAATTTGATGAATGTAGTTTCTGAATCTGAGTTCGAACTATTTCAGGAGAAAAGTGATTCTTGTCACAGCGAAAAGCTGGCGTTAGCTCTAGGATTGTTGCGAACAGATGAAGGAACTTGTCTTCGGATTGTGAAGAACCTAAGAGTGTGTAAAGATTGTCACTCATTCACCAAATTTGTCTCGAAAGCTTACGGTAGAGAAATTATAGTAAGAGATCGTGTTCGTTTTCATCACTTTAAGAATGGTTTGTGTTCATGTAAAGACTATTGGTGAGACATCATTTTTCTGCAACAAGATTCCTATCAAGTATATATAATGCAGCTAGTGTGCACCCTCATATTATAATTTGTGTGAAATAAATGGCCAGTAAAAATCTCAAGTGCAAAAGGCTACTTTTTGCAAAAAAGGGTGGGTACCTCTTTTATAATGCAGAAATTTCATCAGATTTTATCAAGGTGAGCTGTAGAAGATGTGCAGTGCTCCATTTTTTTCAACTTGGACCGAAGACAATACTAACTTGAAAATATTTTGATCATGAAGAGAGTTGTAGAAGATGTGCAATGCTTCATTTTTTTCAACTTTCTTTTGTACTCTTTACAAATTACAATAGTGATAGAATAGTTTATGCTTTTTACCATCCCATGAAGCAATTCAAACACATGGTTGTTTCTATGTTTTAAATAGGTCTGCAAACGAGCCGAACCGAGCCGAACAGGAACATGCTCGAGCTCGGCTCATTTAGTTTTTGGATCGGCTCGAGTTCGATTCGAGCTTTCCTAATAGAGTTCGAGCTCAGTTCGTTTAAAAACTATGTAGTTCGCGAACAGTTCGAGCTCGGCTCGTAAAAAGCTCGTTTAACATATTCGACGAGCTTAGCTCGAGTTCGGCTCGTAAAAGGCTCGTTTAAGCTTAAACGAGCTTAGCTCGAGCTGGGTTCGTTAAAGGCTCGTTTAAGCTTAACGAGCTCGGCTCGTTAAAAGGCTCGTTTAAGCTTAAACGAGCTCGGCTCGTTTAAATATTAACGAGCTTAGTTCGAGCTCGGCTCGTAAAGGCTCGTTATATTGTTAAGCTCGAATTCGAGCTCATTAAAGATTGAGTTCGAGTTCGTTAAAGCTTAAAATATATGTTAAATTGTCCTTATTTTTTAATCAACTATCACATTAAGATTAAATCACTTGTTGTAGCATTAAAAAGTAAAAATCAAATGCATAAGAGTTACTAAAAATCTTACATATTACTAAAAAGCAAACCATAAATGAAATTACCATAAGTTTTCAGAATCATAATTAACTAATAAATTTTAGTTTTGGATAATTATTAATAACATTAATATTTTAAATTTTATATGTGATGTTTTAAACATTTGTAATATGCTTATGACTTTATGATAAAATAATTATATTAATTATTAAGTCAAAATCTATAATTAATACTAGGTAACTCTCATATGATACACGAGTTTTGTTGGTTTTTTAGACTAAATACTTTTTAGTTCTCACCAAACTATTCAATTTTTTAAAATAATTTAATTTTAAATAAAATCAAATAATTTAAAAATATTCCAAACCAACACTTTTTTAAATATGCTTCAATTAGAGTAACACCAGTGTGTTACATGTGATTTGTTCACAAATAAATTTCAAAAGATAGCGTAGATAGAATCCTTGAAATTTAATTATTTGTTATCTTTTAAAATTATTATCTTTTAAATTCAAAATTATATTATTAATTCAAATGAGAGAATATATTCAATAAAAAATATATATTTTGAACTAATAATTTTTTTTTTATTTTTTTCCTTTCTCATTTTCTATATATTTATACATATAATATAATTTTAAAATAGTATAGATAAAATCATTGATTTTTAGATTATTTGTCTTTTAAATTTGTTGTCTTCTAAATTCAAAATATATTGTCAATTCAAATGAGAGAATATATTCTATAGAAAACAAATATATATGTTGAACTAATACAATCTTTGTCAATAAAATATGCAGAGGAGATAAATGGCTCGACATAAACTTTTCCATACTATTTGTGAGTTGTGTACAAATTTGAGTTGAATTGTTTTTTCTTTATATTCTCGATTATTAAAAAAATATCAATGCCAACAATTTTTCTTTCTTGTTTGTTTTTTGCAGTTTATTTAATATGGTAAATATTAAAAAAATTAAATTTCAAAGATGAATCCTGATATAATTTTTGGATTATTTATTATCTTTTAAATTTGTTCATAGAATGCCACATAGATAAATGTGAAGCAGCCACGTGAGATTAAGAGAATGAAAAGTTGACACATGTCAAAGATTAATAAGGTGATGACATATTTTAACTTTATTTTTTGTTTTAGTATATATGATTGATATTATATTTGTGCTTATATATAGACTATATTATTATATATTATATTTTTAGTTTGATTTAGTTTATTAGATAGTTATATATATATATACATATATATATTATAATACTATTGAATTTACTCTGTTTTGGTTTCGTATGGTTGATCAAACATATTATTTGATAGTTTTAAATTCACAAATATATTATTAATTCAAATGAGAGAATATATTCAATAAACAATATCAATTTTGAACTAATAAAATCTTTTTCTTTTTTTAGATTATTTTACTTTTAAATTTGTTATCTTCTAAATTCAAAAATATATTATTAATTTAAATGAGATAATATCTCCTACAAAAAAATATAGATTTTGAACTAATAGATTTTGTGTCAATAAAATATGCAAAGGAGTTGAATGGATCGACATTGACTTTTCCAAACTATTTGTCAGCTATGTACAATTTAGAGTTGATATTAATTTTCCTTTATATTCTTGGTTATTAACAAATATCCAAGTTTGATGAGGAACTGACATGTGACAACTTTATTTTTTATTTTAGTATATATGATTGATATTATATTTGTGATTTTATATAGACTATATTATTATGTATTATGCTTTTAGTTTCATTTGGTTTATTAGATAGTTATAAATTTTTGAAAATTTACATACTCTTTTAAACATTTGTAATATGCTTATGATTTTATGATAAATACTGGTTGATGATCACATTAATTACTAAGTCTAAATTTATAATTATTATTAGGTAAGTCTCGTGTGATATACGAATTTTATTAGTTTGTTTAGACTCTTCTTAGTTCCCTAAACTATTTTTTTAATATTTTAATTTTTAACAAAATCAAATAATTTTAAAATATCCAAAACTAGCACTTTTATAAGTACACCTCATTATTATATATGTGATTCTATATGACTATATTATTTTATATTATACTATTGGATTCGATTCGATTTTGATGTAAGTTTGATTAATATTTTGTCTAGCATTAATCCTTAGATATATAGTTTGTTACAAGGAATAATATTATTTTACAAACGAGTTTGAACATAGACTCACGAGCCTATAAATCACGAGCCTATAAACGAACATGTTCGCGAGCTTAATTATCGAACCGAGCTCGAACACAAGCTAACGAGCCGTAAACCAATGTTGTAAAAAGCGCTAGCGCTCGCACAAGCTAACGGAGAACTGGCGGGGTTAAAGCGGGACTAGGCGGGATTAGCACTAATCGGAAAAAAAAAATCAGCGGACATGGGGGGCCTAGCGCAGCGGGGATTAATCGGGGCTAAAGCGGGATTTTTACAACAGAGTCAGTAAACAAACACATTCACGAGCTCAATTAATGAACAGAACTTGAGCCAGGCTCGCGAGCAGAACGAACCGAACTCGAGCCTAAGCTTCAGAACGAACATGTTCGCGAACTTTCGAGCCGAATACCTATAAGATCGAGTTCGACTTGTTTAAAAGTTCGAGCTCGAATTTTTAGGCTCGAGTTCGGCTCGTTAGTTTGATTTAACGATCTCGAACGAATATTTTGTCGAACCGAGACCCGAATAGCTCGCGAGCGGCTTGGTTCATTTGCAGCCCTAGTTTTAAAGGGGTGGGTGTGGAAAACAAGGACAATTTTTCATATAAAAAATTTAAAAATAACTAATTAATCAGTATAACGAAAAATAATTCATTGATCAGATATAAAATAATGAAACATCGTATTTCAATTTATTCAACTTCTATTTTTGGGTGTTGAGTTAAAAAAAATGAATTTGGTAAACAAATAAAAAAGAAACTTTTGTTAGGCTGATATTAAAATGCTTGAATTTGGTAAACATAAAAAAAAAATTAACTTTTAGGTAACTTTTTTTGATGTAGAATCAAACCCATGACCTCTGTTGTAAAAATTTTCGTTTAGTCCCAATTATTCCCCGCCTAGGTGTTAGGCTCCCCTTACCTGCCTAACCCCGCCTAGGCGCTAGGCCTCAACCTGCCGCCTAACTAGCGCCAAACGTTTTTTTACAACATTTCCCACGACCTCACTGCAAAGGAGGAGAGCACTACCGCTTTTTAACGAACTATGCAGTTTTTATTTTACATATAAAAAAATAATGTTTTAAACAATTACAAAATCTGATCGTCGGGGCCCTTGCCAACGGGGTGCTTGTGCGGTGGCCCCGTTTTGACTGCCCCGGGAACAGTCCTGATCAAACATTATACTTGTATTGAATAGAAAAAAACACATAATAGTGATATGTTTTGAATTTTCACAACCTTTCAAACGTTAATATTTTAGTCAAGACAAGTGCATGAAATCATGTTTATGGTGCAATCCTTTCATTGTTATGCAATGACATTTACATAATAAAACTTAAAAAACTCTGACAAATTCTAAGAATACTATGAATTATTCCCTAACACAATGTAATTCTTATAATTTAGTAACATATTTAAAATTGTTTTGACAAAGATGTTTAAATATGAAATCATATATTTTCGATGATAATTATGATATACCATCATGCTCTCTAATTAAGAACGAGTAATATGACATGCATTTTTTCATAGTCTTGTATGTTAAAATTTACTAAAATTTTTACGTAATACGCAAGAAATTATGCAGTAGTTTTTTTTTTTTTATCAATTGGTATATATCATTAGTTTTTTAAAAATAATTAATATTTAATTATCATTATTTTTATAACTTATGGGCGATATTCAACATAATCAAAATAAATTTGAATAGACACAAATTATTTATTATAATGTTAGAATTAGCTAAACATTATTACAAAGGTTAAAAGCATTCTCCTTATATTGTTAGAATTAGCTAAACATTTATAATACCCTCTAAATTACAATGATTGTAAGAATACTCCATGAATTTGATGACCTGATTGCAAATGACTCAACATGTAGCCTCTAGTATTTAAACTCGATGAACTTGTCAAACTTTTCTCATAGGGAAAATAAAAATTTGAATAACAGTTGCAATATAAATAAAGTCCCTATGGAGAAAAATAACATCCTTTTGTTTCTCTTATGTTGCCTTTTGAGTGTTGCATATGTTTCTAAAACACACTCCAAACCAGTTGATCAGAAACAAGTAAGTTGATTTTTACTTTTTCTTTTATAATTTAACATCGAATTTGTTTCTTAAATATTATTTAGTGCCAATTGCTAACAATTTCATAATCAAAAATTTGTTTAAATTGAAATGTATCATGTTACTCTAGGCCATTGATTGGTGCATAGCACAAGCAAATGCTCCATCTGACAAATTGCAAGCATTTATAAACTATGCTTGTGGAGTTGTGGATTGTACAGCCATTCAACCGGGTGGTACATGTTTTGATCCTAATACCATAGTAAGCCATGCGAGTTATGCTCTGAATTTGGTCTACAAAAATGGTGGTACATGCAACTTTGATGTTGGTGTTACAATTGCAGGCGATCCTTGTAATATATCTCTTCCCTTGTCAATATATATCCATATATCTATATTTATACATACATATACATATGTATACCTATGTTCTTGTGTGATTTTATAGCTATCATTACTTATGAGATGTAAATAACTTGTTTTATGGTTGTGTTGATGCAGCTTATGGAGGTTGCAGATATCCATGAGTGCGAAGGAAGATTCAAGTCAAATCGGGGTTGAGAGAGAATAAATGAATAATGAATGAAAGTCAATAGTATTTGTACTAAAATAATGTGTAAAGCAATTCCAAATAAAATGTAGCAAATATGAACCAACTTTATTATGAATATTTTCAAAAACTAGAATGCACTTGAGGATTTGTGTTAACATATAATTTTTTTGGGCTTGTTACCAACCACTAGTATTTCATTCTCAAATTTTCTCTTTAAGACAACCTAATGATTGAATATTGTCTTAGAACTGAATGAACAACTTACATTCAAGTTAAAAGAAAGTTGTATATTGACGAACAAATATATAATATATTCATCACATATTACTCTTAATCAGATTAAATTGTTCTACACATGCAAGTTTCTTAGTCGAGTACTTGATATGTTTAGTCAAGCAAAGGCATATGGGCCAAGCAACTAAAATAAATTGAATCCGTCGGATTTTTGGCCATTTGTCTATAATTAAAATATTTTTTAGCCATGTTTTTCAAATAGATATTTTTTAGTTATTTTTAAGTTCAATTGTACATTTTGCCCTTTTTTTTATTTCTCGGGATAGAAAATCATTTTCCAAGACCGAGATTCATTGCTCGAGATAGATAATCATGTATCGGGACCGAGATTCATTTTGACAAAAATACTTTTTTATTATGAATATTTTTGACAAATTGAATGCACTAGAGGTTTGTGTTAACATACAAACTTTTTGGGCTTATACCGACCATTAGCAGTTAATTCTCAAATTTTCTCTTCAACGCTACCTATTCAAGTCTCGAAAATCCACGCACATCCTCCAATCATTCTCCGTTTTTGACACTAGCATCACGTTAGATAACAACTCCGGAAACTGAATCTCTTTGATGTGCCCCACATTCAATAGTTTTTGCACCTCCGCTCGGATTATAGCGTCCTTCTTAGGACCAAAATTTTTTTTTTTTTTTTTTTAAGCAAAATAACACCGGGGTGGGGGATTGAGGCGTGATCCCTACCCGTATATCAAATAAACAAAATGTCATACAATGTCATGCCGTCAAGGCGGGAGAAAATCAAAGAACAAATAACCTATCACTAAGATATCTAGAAAGACTATCATAATGAGAATCTAAAAATACAATGAGACCCGATGATCTATGAAAATCAAGCTCGGGTATCCCAGTGAGGTCCATCCGAATGAGCGCTAGGAGGTGGTGAGAGGTCGTGCCCTCATCAACAAAGTGATCGCCAAAGGCGTGCCTCCCAACTCCGCTAGGTGATCTGTTGGTCGATTCCCTCTCTGTGTATGTGGGAAATCGAAAGTCGAAGGTCCTCGGCATGTTCAGAATGCGAATCGGGGTATCTTGAACTGCCCAGAGCAAGGCCACGAAGTGATCGTGGTGACCACAGCCATTGCGTCAACTCGATCCAAAATCAAGTGAGCGTCGGGCATGCCGCAATCCCATCTCAAGCGCTAGTAGCTCGGCATGAAAGCTAGACACCGCCCGGAAGGGCGTGAAACGCCAACATAAGTCCGCCCAAATGATCCCGTATCAAGCCCCTCCACAAGAATCAATGTGTAATGCGGATCAAACGAACCATCCGTGTTCGGCCTTGATCCGAGGGGGGAGGAGCTCGCCAAATCACCATCCTCGGCTGCGTGGAACTGTGGTGGAGCACTCCCCGCAAAAAGCCAGCCAACAAGAGGGAAACATCCGGACCAACCGATGGGCTCGTGACGCCGACGAAACAAGGATCCGGAGATACCGCTCCACCGCCAAATAATGTGAGATGCCAAGAAAGGAATTTGTCGATCTTGACACTATTCCTTTCCGTCCGTACAAACCATAAAATCAAGCAGGAACCAAGAAACTCAAGTGCCTCGTGTGTGATCCGTGTGTGCGGTTCTTAGGACCAAAATTTCTTTTCTTTTGTTTCATGAGGCCAATATGATGGGTTCACATTGAGCCATGCTCACCTATACTCGGATCAATTCCTATCAAATCTTTGCGAACAAGCAAACACATCGATATTGCTCCTCAAAACTCCTACCAGTTCTTCCCTCAACTCATCCGACAACCCCTTCCCGACCCTTGGTGACCTTATCGGGGTCACCTGGCACCACTCAACTACCATCATCTCCTCATTAGGTTGCACGTGTTCCACGGGTTCATCAAGTTTAATTATCTTATCCTTGTTTTTATCATCATAGAAAACATTTCCTCTCTCCGCCTTTTGAATACTCTCCACATATAATTTTCTCGACATGTCGATCTCCATGCCGACCTCACCGACCTCTTCCCCACGAGGAACTTTATTTTCAAATAATATCTGACACTACATCTTGGAAAGCATTCAACGACGGTCTGTCTACCCAAAGATAGCATTATACGAAGAGGGTGCATCTACTATCAAGAACCGAATCATTCTAGTTTACGACTAGGCTCCTTACCTAAAGAGGCGGGTAAAGTAATCATACCTATGGATTGGATGGTTCCTCCCGCAAACTCGACCAGTGTCGTGTCCACCGACGCCAATCCAACTCGAAGATCCATCTTCTTGTAGTAATCATAGAACAAGATATCTGTCCCGAGCTCCCGGTATCCACAAACACTGCGCACATCATAGTTCGGGATCGTGGCCGTGGTCACAAGAGCATCGCTATGAGGTGTCACGACACCCTTGCTATCACTTGGCCCAAATTGAATACTTGGCCCCGACATGACATGTTCTACCTCCAATTGCTCCTGCACCCGACTCGGGGGCCGCCCTCACATAGCTTTTCCGAGCTCTCCTCGAGTCTCCTTCCGCCTGGTCCTCCTATCATTTGGATCACCGCCACCGAGGTGGGAGGCGGAGGTGGAGTAGCTCTTCTCTTTCCTTCCTCCGCTCGGCTCTGCCGAGGTTGATTAGAATCTGCGATTATCCTTTCGTACTCCTCTTTTTCCTTCTTCTTATCAACATACACAAACTCCCTTAGATGACTGTCTGAATGAGCCTCTCGATCTCATCCCTCAAGTGTGTGCATCGATCACATTGTATGGACATACTCATTATGGAACCTACAAAACTCCTTACACTTCGCCTTCACTTTGGTGCCTCCGAATGTGCCTTCGACCACCTCAGGTAGGGGCCTTTCAATAGCCACCACACCTTGCCACGAGGTAAAGCCAAATGTGTGTATTTTCGTACCTCGGCCGTCCACCCATTGCCTCGGACTTGGCTTCTTCTCAGGATCCTTTTTCTCCCGATCTTCCTTCATATCCCTCATTTCTCTCGTTCTTCCCTTTTCATTTTTCTCGCCTCCTCCAAGTTAATGTACCGCTCTGTCGAGCTAGCGACTCATCGAATGTTTTAGCGGCTCTATGACCAAGGATTCAAAAATTCCTATCCTTCAATCCTTAAGCTAGGGCATTAGCCAAGATCTCGGACTAGCCGAATGAACCTCTAGTTTGCAGTGTGAAGGCTGTTGTATATAGCTCGAAGTCCCTCCCCCTCCCTCTGTTTGATCTCGAAACAGCTAGGGGCGCTTTTTGATATTTACAACAACTCGTAAAAACCTGATTGAGAAACAGAGCTAAACTCATCGAAATTCTTGATGGAACCCGGACGAAGCTGACTGAACCACTGCTGAGCTGACTTCGTCAAGGTAGTAGGAAAAACTCTACACATCACGCCATCCGTGAACCTATGTAGAAAAGCAGCATTTTCTAAACGGCAGAGATGGTCCCACGGGTCGGTGGTACCATCATATTCGAAATTCAGAGCTCGGTAGGAGGACGGGAGCTCGTCCGCCATTACTTCATCCAAGAAGGGAGTTCCCCATCGAATCTGAATTGACGCCACTCCCGGTGCTCCCGCGACCCTCCTACGAATATCCCTCACCTCGCGATGGAGATCATCCATTCGCTCGACCGATCTTGATCTCGGTTGGCGTATGCTCGTCATTCTTGATGAGTGTACTTCCTATCGCGCGACATTCCGCGACCTCTATCACCGACCTTTGGCGTCCCAGGGCTATATTTTCTCCCGCCTGGGACCACGGATGGTGGCGAGAATCACATCCTCGGCCTCTTTTCCACCGCTTGCTCGACGGCCTTAGTGATGAAACCCCGATTATTCGAAAAACATAGGGCCCAAATTAACACTTCCTCCCGGACATGGGCGTTTGCTCATCCACCCCGCCTCGGAATCCTCTCGCCCATCACCGTCCACCACAAGCGGTGGCGGAGGTCTAGCATTTTTATGCGTAACTCCTCTGTGGTATCGCCAATGGTGTGCGATTCAGTCTTCCCGCAAATACTCTCAGTAAATCCTCCATAACCACCGATTCTTCTGAGCTCATGTCCTTGCTCAAAACTCCCCACGGCGGCGCCACTTGGTTGCTCCTAAAATGCTCCTCTCCCGCGAACTCGCTTTCCGACCGAACTCCTTCATGAAACCCGCAAAGGGGGCAGAAGGGGTGCTCCAAGCGTCTTCTCTCCGATCTTAAGTCGAAACTCGTGGAAAAAGAGGCGGCGCAAATACCATATAAGAGATAAAATAGTGTGATTAGGTTAAGAATGAACTAGACTTGGCTTTTATAGCTTTAAGGGATTAGGGTTTCAGTAAAATCCGAGATTCTGTTATGATTTGTAATGAATCATGATTAAGATAGGATCGAATCTCCAAAACCCTAATTTGTCTTCTAAGACCTCGGGCCGAGTGACTGTTACATAACTCGGTCATCACCGACTTCTTCATGCCCACTCGATGACACTCGCTAATTATACAAGTCCCAGTGGATCGGCCTCTCCTTTACTCAAGAAACCCGGCTCGGTCCATAAGTAAGGTATAAGAAACCAACCCAACAAGTGACTTAACGGCTAAACCAATGGACTCCACAGATCGGCCCAATACGCGGGGCTTAACAGATCGGCCCAACACATGATCTTAGCGGACCCGGCTAATACTCGGTGTTCTAAAAAGCGCAGCGCTAGTCGAGCGGACGGGGGCTAGCGCTAGAAGCTGCCAGGCGGGGACTAGCGGGGGACTAGAGCCTTAAATATATATACAATTTTATGAATAATTCCCATACTACATAAGCGTAGAAAAGTCTATAAATGATATTTAAATTGTTTTTGAACATATCTAATATTTAAGCTTTAAAGTTTAAAGTAATTCAAGACAATAATCTAATAAAACTATAAATCATCTAAAATACAATACATTAACAAATATTGCATTGATTTATATAATATCAAATTATCAATGGAAAGATTTTTCGGACCCTAAAATTTTGTTTCATTTTTTTATTAAGAAAATTATATATATTCAATT